>JAHHFK020005369.1:0-262467 GCA_024533555.2 Aedes koreicus
CAACAACCTTTCCACGTACGTTAAAGGTGTATCTCAGCTTAGCAAGGTAGGGATATGAAGAAGCAGCGAATGAATATGTAATGAGTTTGTCTGACATCTAAATGATGGCCGCGGTGGGTGGTTGGGGACATATTCACAAGAAAGCGTGAAGTGTAAGCAGTTTGCACAAACTTTCGTTGGATGGCTCGACTCGCCACAAAGGTTATTACAAGTGACACCTTCAACGATCTACCCCGGAGATAAGCTCGGTTTGCAACAAGCAATTTGAGAGCTGTGGTTGTGGAGGGGGGCAGGCAGAGCAGGAATTGCGCTTGTCAGGGGGAAAATTATTTGTGACTTAAAGTTTTCAATCTTTATGAAATGGTTTATTCAGGCTAGGGAATTATGATATTTTATGGAGCAATAAGCGTTTTCAACCTGGCCTTTTACTGCAATCTTTAAAAGGAAAAACTTGCAGAACGACCTACCATTAGAGTTATGAAATGCTTTCGTTGCGCAAAGAAGAATGGATCATTAATTTATTTTTTCTTATCTTTTTAAGATGATTCACAATGGCTTTTGTTAAGACGAACACTATCATGATGGTTTTGATTCTACCTCTATCCTTTAAAAATCCTCCTCCTGATCTAGATTCTTTTTAGATAATGAAAGCAACAATTCAATAAGAGAACACACAACAAATTGAATAGCACAATAATAATGAACAAAATATTCTACAGCATTGGTGACCCAACAAACAACTCGAGTTGATTGAATAAATCAGTTTTATAATATAATACGAAAATGAACATTGTCACTGATAAGTTTTCAATTCGGGCGTTAGATTTTCAATATCATGACCATAATAAATGCATTTATACCACATAAATCAACTTTTCAATTGATTCCAACACGACTTTATTCAACTATTATGTCACCCAATGCCCGGTGCTGTACCAATATTAACACTGATGCCATTTAGACAAAAATAAAGTCTGCAAACACGGCCAGCAGCTGATATAGTTCAGAGCTCACCGGAATGTTGTTTCCCGCTCGCTGGCAGACAGTTACAATCAAACGCTGCTTCCGTGTTTGCTGTCATGTTTATGGTCGACGAAGTGATAAATTTCAAATTCCGCTCAACCCGGACTTGATGAATTTCATGTTACATAATGCTCAAACAGAATTAATAGTAAATTATCCATTATCACAGGTCGCAGTTTCATACGTGACAAACCATGCACGCTATTCTGTTGAATTCGATTTTGTTTTTCCGGTTCATTTTTCAGATGGAACTCCATAATATATGCCACTATTTTTTACCGGTGAGAGATCTCCACGTTTCGTCAATCGACTGAATTCTGAATTATTTTGTTAAAACATTGGATTTAAATAGGCCCGATATTTCTTGGATCATCTTACCTCTTAGACGATGCACAGTAGGCCAGGCTGTGAAATTTAAATATCAAATAGTCAAGGATACTTTTAAGAACTAACTACTGTGTTGGTGTTATTGAAAAATTAGAAAAATTTAAAGTGTTACTTCACTTAACTCCCTAAAAAAACTGCAACGCTCTTTCAAACTTTCACTAGTAAATGCGAGCAAATTTTTTTGAATTCCACTGGAAAAAGCATATGATTTGACAGATAGGTCTATTTCGTCTGCGACTTACAGACTTCTTCAGTGTCGAGTGCTCGACTTGAAAAGAATATCGCAGTAGGTCGAGTATATATAGTAGATTTGTTTGTACCTCAATTCGTTATTTCTTAAAGTGATAAAGTGAAATGTTCGTTGTACTAATACGCTTGTTAAAGTGTTCAAGGATGGTGTTTTTGAAAAAAGTGAAGCTGTTGGTGTTAGATGATATTATATTGGATTTGATTAAATTATAATAGATCAAGTAGTTTCCACTCTTTGTTTTTATTGTTTTTGTTCGCGCAAAAACCACGGGAATAAAAAGTTTAAGATAAGTTTGCGCTACGTTGATGTTTACTAATTTTGGTTGGATTATTCAAGTTTTATGACTTGAAAGCATGTTGAAATGAAAACTTCCCATTATGATTTCTAGCAGACAAGAGAATGTATGAACGCTTAAACTCTAACAAAAACTACAAGGTACAGCCCAATGGGGTCATGCGCAAAGGTGACGTAGGACTACGCAGCAATCGAATTCCCATACACGTCAGGGCCATCCGCTAATTGATTTAAGTCAGTCCTGAAAAGGGCCAAGAAAATTCTATTGTACACTCTTTAGAAAGCATTTGGTGGCTCTTGATTATGATACGGCCCCGGTTGTATTTTCTACGATGGTTGAGAGGCCCACTATCTCTAACGCGTAGAAGATAGTTATGGATCTGTTGGTTCATTGGTTGTTCAACGCGCTTTGCCATTTACTCCGGGACGCGGCGTTTAAAGCAATGCCATGTTCAGCCGGGGCGCGGTAATGGACATTTCAAACAGCACAAGAGAAAAATTCATCCAAACGAACTCTTCAGTTGGCAAACTAATTTGGTCGTCCTGAAAAGGACGGATTTAGTTGACGGGGAGAAACAGTTCGCGATTGAACTTGGGCTTTCTTTCTTGGTTCATCTCGTGGGATGATTGATTCTTGTCTCGTTGTCACGGGCGGCTGTTTCCCGCCAACTAGTAGGCTTCAGCAGCCATGTTTCTCACAGCAAGGTTGACGGGAGCACCGGCAACAACAGCCAACTGCACCAACGCCTCTCTGGGCAACGACTGCTCGCCGCCGCCAACTGCGATCCTACAGCCATTGCACAGCTTAACGAATGTCGTAAGACTGAATCAAAATGTTCTGCTAAAAGCTATGTGGTGAAGGGGTCGGATGCTAGTGCACGAAAGAAGGCGGTATCAACGAAGGCAATGTGATACAAATTGCACCAAAGGGGACGAAATTCAGTTATTGTTTTAATTACTGCACGCTAGACGGATGATTTTTTTTTAACAAAAATATGCCTTAATTACTTGCTATCACCAGCAACTAATCCGCTATGCACAACTAGGAACTAAAATGAACTCTACTAAATGGTCGGTCGGACGTGTTGCAGTTCGGCTCGAATTATCCGTTCTAGAATTTTGTTTGTTGGTTTTTTTTGTCTTCTTTATTTTACGTCGGCCTATTTCCTCACATGGTGACAATCACCGAAATAGTTTGTTGGTTGTTCAACGTGCTTATCATTTACTCCAGGATGCGGCGTTTAATGAATGCTATGGGGCGTGGTAATTAAATTTCAATCAACACAAGAGAAAACTTCAACCAAACTCTTTAATTGGCTAACTGATTTGGTCGTCCTGAAAAGGACGGATTTACTTGACGGGGGATAAACATGGTTCGCGATTGAACTTGGGTTTTCTTCTTGGTCTTCTTGGTTCCGCTCCTCGTCGTTGCGGGTAACCATCTGCAGGTGACGTGGGATGTCAAGGGTGGCTTTTTCCCGCCAACTCGTAGGCTTCGGCAGCGACGTTGACGGGAGCATCAGCACCAAAATACTACTACTAAAATGTGTCTTTATGTGTCTTTTGTTTTCATTTTACATTTAATTTTTACAGTTCAATTAGTTAGCCAGAGGGGCTCTTCATCTTTGTTTTTTGTTTCATTTGTGTTGTGGTGTGTTGTGTTGATTTGATATTCTAGTTTACATGATGGGGATTGTTTTGTTTGAATTTATATAATTTGATAACCTACCTAACTACAATTTGAAAAACCTAGGGAAGAGGTACCAGGTCGCGAATGACTTGGTGGTCTGATAGGTGGCAACGTGTTCTGTACCTATTGATAGTTTCACTAAAACGATCTTCGAGTGTTTTTATCTCGGCCAGACGGTGGATCTCGGTATTTGTCGTCCGCGGAGGTGTGTTCAGGATTATCCTGAGAAACTTGTTTTGAACCCGCTGGAGCTTCAGGTGGTGTGTTTTTGCGCAACTCTCCCAGATCGGCATGCCGTACTCAATAACCGGGAGTATGATCTGTTTGTAGATAGCAAGCTTGTTCTTCAAGGACAATGTAGACTTTCTGTTAGGAAGGGGTACATAAGCTTCAACAGAACGTTACATTTTGTGACAGTCTTGTCAACCTGTTCCCTGAAGTTCATCTTGCTATCTAGTGTCACGCCAAGATTGATGGCTGAATTGGTCCATTCCACCGTTGTGCCGTTTAGACAAATTTTAACATCCTCAGCCGGAACAAGTCTGGGAGATTTTGAGTGAGGGAAAAGGATGACCCGAGTCTTCGCTGCATTGATGCAGATCTTTCAGTCTGTGAGATACTGTAACAGAACATTCAGGCTTCGCTGCAGTTTCGATGCAATCGCTCTTACTACCCTACCATTGTGGACGACTGCGGTATCATCGGCGAACAGCGACAGAGATCCGTTTTCAGGGAGTGGGGGTATGTCCGAGGTGAACAGGTTGAACAGAAATGGACCTAATATGCTTCCGTGCGGAACACCGGCAGATACCTCCTGCGCATCGGAAACTGCACCATGCAGCGAAACATAGAATGTTCTGTTTGATAGGTAGTGTTCGGCAACGAACCAACAACCATCATCACGCTACCTAGGTGTCACTGGATAAAAGCAGTCATCAATCGCTGTCCATTGGTCACTCACCGTTGACCACTACTACCGACCTTCAACCCAATTTCTCTCGTCTACACGAATGTAATTTGTAGGCAAACCAAAGGTACTGTTTTGCTTGGAGACGACGACCTCGACAGTGCACGCAAGACCATACGACGGGTATCATCGAACGCTCGACCGCTCGCGTTACAATGAAATAGACGTTTCTTTTAAACTGTTTGCGATGTTATTAGAGTTAAGATAAAAATAAAATTAAGCATCAACAGTAGTTATTTAAGTAAAAATAAAGTGTCGTTACATGTTAGTTCGCGTGTGTAAATAAAATTGTGTTCAATCTGTGCGGTTTGCTTATTGCTTGGATTGGGAAGTGCCCCACACGAACTGCTATTGACTGCTGCAATATTACGATTCCCAAATTTGTTGGTGAGTCGAACAGGTAGTTCTTCACTTATCCAGAAAGACTGGAAGATTGTACCGATGTAGCTTGTACACCAGGCCATCATTCCAGACGTTTTCAAACGTCTTTTCCACGTCAAGAAGGGCCATGGCAGATATTTTCGAAACAGACTTGTTTCGCCTGAGGATGTTAGTGACTCGGTTCAGTTGATGTACCGTTGATCGACCGCGTCGAAAACCAAACTGTACATCAAGCAGGATGTTGAGTTCATCAGCAGATGCAAGGAGCCGACGGTATATTGCTTTCTCAAAACGTTTAGATACTCCCGAGAGAAGGCTGATGGGTCGATTGCTCTTAGAACATGAAGAATCTTTCCCAAGTTTCCGGATGGGTATGACTTTAGCTGACTTCCAACACGAGGGGAAGTAGCTAAGTCGAAGGCATTTGTTGAAAATTAGTGCTAGATGCTCGTAGAATTGGGAACTCAAGTGCTTGAGTTCCAAATTCAGGATTTTATCGAAACCTGGGGCCTTCATGTTCTTCGACGCTTTGATATAGGTCGACAGTTCGTTAGCTGTGATTTCTAGTTCCTCTGAAAAGTCGTTGGGACATAGATGGATGTTATTTGCATGCTCGTTAACGGCAGCTTCGTGAGGATTGGTGATGTAGTGACCAAGATTGTGTGAGCTGACAAAATGTCGACCTATCTCAGTAGCCTTCTCATCGGGAGAAATCAAACGATCTTTAGAGTCATTGTTGTCTTGTGGGATCAGCGGTGGAATGGGCCTAGGATTAGTTTTTAGAATTTTTGTTATTTTCCAGAACGGCTTTGCACAATCTGGGAGAGCGCGGATTTTGTTGGCAAAATTATTGTTTCTAAGATCCACCATTCTGGCCTTGATGATTTTGTTCAACCAGTTGCACTCTGATTTTAGGGCAGGCAGACCAGTACGTTGATACTGTCTGCGAGTGGTGTTTCGCAGACGGATCAAATTTTTAGTGAGACTATCAATAGTTAAAGAGTTGCTCACCTGTGTAACTTCTGGGATGTGGTGCTCCCGGGCTTGGGAGATCGCCTGCTCGATCGACTGCAGTTGCCGATCGATGTCGTTGGTTGATTCGGGGCGCCTATCGTAATCGACGGTGTTGTCGACCTGATGACGGAATTGGACCCAGTTGGCGCGATGGTAGTTGCGCCTGGTTACCAAATGCCGGTTGACGCAGGACCCTACTTCAGCCATCACTGGAAAGTGGTCTGAGCTGAGTTCTTGGTACACGACCGGCTGAGTGATATTGTTTCCCTTGTTGGTGACGAATATGTCGATTGTTAAGTGGACCCCGAATCTGCTCAACTGGGTGGGAGTATCCGGCCCAAGATGGTGTAATGGTACCCTTCCAGGTCCTCCTGTAGAATGGAGCCGTTCTTGTTTCGTCATGCGTTTCCCCAGGTTTCATGTTTTGCATTCAGGTCGCCGGCGATAATGAACTGCCGAAGGTGTACCCCTTATATAACATTCATGACTGCCTAGGAGACGTTCCTTATTTGAATATGAAGTCTGTGCTAGGATTATACTGTGCATTTGGTAAATTTACTTTGAAAAATCGACATTATAAGACATCACCTTATATTTTCGTTATTTTCAATAGCCTAATTTTGAAAATCAATCAATTCCAATTTCAAAATTCATGCGTAGAGATTTTCCAGATTCCAGATAGATTGGTGCAAAGATTTTGAAAATCGGTCATGAAATGAATTATTTATTAACGTTCAAAACCTAAGCATATTTCGGGACGCTCCAAATTTTTGTACTCGCAACATGCACCCCTGTATTAAAAACAAAGACGTAGTCCTACGTCAAAAACCAATTGGGTTGTTCGAAAGACGTAGGACTATGCTACTAAATGTAACGTTTTGATTGTACAATCCAATATTCTTGGAATTAATATACTTTTTGATGGCTTTTAAAGACAAGGCTTAACATTTTTGAATTTTCCAATAGTAAGTGACCAAAATCAACAACTTTCTTTAATGGAATCGATATATAGAAATAGTCCCGATCGATTGGTGCTAAAAATTTGAAAATTTTCTGAGATACGACTGAGATATTAACGCTAAAAACCTGACCACTTTTCGTGTCGGTCGTAATTCGATTTGAAATTTTACTCCAGTATAGAAAACAAAGACGTAGTCTCTCTCAGCGGTCAAGAGCGTGAAGGAGCGAATTCGAAGGAATCCTGCTCGGTCGGCGAGAAAAATGGCGTATGGAATGAAAATGATCCATGCAAAATATATTGCAGCGGGTCCTTGGATATACCTTACCTTACCAATCAGACCAAGGCCGGTGTGGCCTGTGCTGTACACAGAAGTTGTCTCCATTGTAATCGGTCCATGGCTGTTTCTCGCCAGCCTCGCTGTCTGCGGAGGGTCCGCAGGTCACCTTCTACTTGATCGATCCACCTTGCTCGTTGCGCGCCTCTTCTTCTTATTCCCGTCGGTTCGTTTTCGAGAACCATTTTAACAGGGCTGTCGTCCGACATCCTTATGACATGCCCAGCCCATCGTAGTCGACCGATTTTTGCGATGTGTACGATGGGAGGCTCTCCCAGCAACTGGTGCAATTCGTGGTTCATTCGCCTCCTACACGTTCCGTCTTCCATCTGCACTCCACCGTAGATCGTACGCAGCACCTTACGTTCAAAGACACCAAAGGCGTTGGTCCTCCACTATCAATGTCCATGTTTTGTGCACACTAAAAAAATATGGAAACTACACGACACACAATTTAGGTCGACGTAATGGTTTGCTGCTGCATCTTTATGTTCTATTAAGGGTATTTTAAATATCCGTTACGAGTCCATCAAAATTACATACAATTACATGACGTTCAGAAATTATATTGGTTGTTGACCAGTGCCTTTTAAAATTACAAGACCAGCCATGTAAACTGAAAGAGCCACTCCTCCCTTCTACGCATCGTCTGCTCTTCAGTTGTATTTCGACTCTAGGCAATCATCGACGAGTGAAATTTCTTTTGCTTCCTGCGGCAGTAAACCGAAGTGCACATTTTTGAGTCGGCTATTAGTTGCACACTAGCAAGCCGCTGTTGGTTGCCAAATCTAAATCAATTCCTCAGATTTAATATTGTCATCATGCATCAGGCATAAACTATTATCTATTTTCTTCTTATATTGTTTCCGCAGAGCAAAAAAGGGAAATTGATCTTATTTACTATAGAGTCTACCCTGAGTCCCTGATTATATCGCTGGGATCAAAATTAATAATCCTGGAAATTAATTTCTCTTTCATTTCTTTTCGTTGGAAATTCGTTTCAAGTATAATTTTCAACTATCTAACATTTACATCGTCTTGAAATATTACATTAACTTGATATGGTCGAAATAGGGTTACAATCTAAATTTAATTTGGTTGATGTAATATACCATGCAACAGATTATTAAATCATAAAGGCCGCTCCATTTATGTGCATTCTTCTAGTCATAATTTGAAACGATTTTTTCTAAGTGTGTGGCCGTAGAGAACGACCGGTCTAATTAATGTCTTGTAGATGGTCAACTTTGTAGTTCGGCGAACTTTGTTCGATCTCAGCGTCCTTTGGAGTCCAAAGTAGGCACGATTGCCAGCCATAATGCGCCTTTGTATTTCTCTGCTGGTGTCGTTATCGGCAGTCACCAATGTGCACAGATACACGAATTCGTCTACTACCTCGATTTCTTCACCGTCGATCTGAACTCGTGCTAGGAGGCTAACATTGTCTTCTCGTGAGCCTCTTCCCTTCATGTATTTTGTTTGCAACGTATTAATCACAAGCCCAATCCTACTAGCTTCAGTCTTAAGTCTGATGTACGTTTCCGCCATCGTCTCAAAGTTACGTGCTACGATATCAACGTCGTCGGTGAAGCCAAATAGTTGGACAGACTTCCTGAAGATCGTGCCACTCGTGTCTATTCCAGCTCTTCGAATCACACCCTCCAATGCAATGTTAAACAACAAACACGACTATCCATCGTAACGCTCTCCGAGATTCGAAGGGACTCGAGAGCGTCCCTGATACTCGGACGACACACATCACTCGATCCATCGTTGCCTTGATCAACCGCGTCAGTTTTTCCGGAAATCCATATTCGTGCATGATCTGCCATAGCTGGTCTCGATCGATTGTATCATACGCTGATTTGAAATCGATGAAAAGATGATGTGTGGGCACGTTGTATTCGCGACATTTCTGCAGCACTCGCCGAATCGCGAAAATCTGGTCCATAGTAGCGCGGGCACCCATGAATCCCGCTTGGTATTGCCCCACGAACTCCTTTGCAATTGGTGACAGGCGGCGGCATAACATTTGGGAGAGCAACTTGTTGGCAGCGCTCAGAAGCGTGATCGCACGATAATTGCAGCAATCCAGCTTGTCGCCCTTTTTATAGATGGGACACACTATTCCTTCCATCCAATCCTCCGGTTGACATTCATTCTCCCAAATCTTGGTAATTACCCAGTGCAGCGCTCTGGGCAGTGCATTTTAATAGCTCGCTTGGGAGCTGGTCAGCACCCGCAGCTTTGTTGTTTTTCAACCGACCAATTTCCTCCTCAACTTCCTGAAGGGTTGGGGTCGGGGTCCTGTCATCTTCTGCGCGTGTTCCTAGATTTATTACCGTGCCATTTTCGTTCGCTGTAACATTGCCGCTCAGGTGCTCGTCGAAGTACTGCTTCCATCTTTCAATCACCTCACACTCTCCTGTGAGAATGTTGCCTTCGTAGCCGTTACGTAAGCTGTTTAATTTCTCGTAGAATTTGCGTGAGTCGTTAGCACGGTACAGTGCTTCCATTTCTTCGCGGTCTCGATCTTCCGTCTGGCGCTTTTTCCTTCGAAGAATAGAATTTTGAACGTTGATGATATCGGAAAAAAATTTCCCGTCGATTAGAACATGGTCGATTTGATTCTCTGTTCGTTGGTCAGGTGATCTCCAAGTGGCTTTGTAGATGTCTTTACGGGGGAAGAAGGTATTTTGGACTACTAAACCACGGGTGGCCACAAAGTTCACGCATCCGTATTAACTTCTGTATTATTTGTAACATTGATTTTTTTAAGGGCGGCTTGTTGGGCCTTCCTCAACCCCCTGTCTCTCCGGAGGACCATCATTCACAGCACTGTTTAGAGTCCCACACTGGCACGAGGACACTGATCAGCCACTCCTAACATGTAGAACAGACGCTGTTTTGAGCCACCCCTGATATCGAGAACATAAGCTCAGATAGACTGCACCCTTTGAAGAGGGCAACCACTCTTCCCTGTCAGCATATGACCACCGGGGTTGGTTACCCGATCTTTCCTATGGTTACTCATACCCCAGTCGGCACCACGTGGAGGTAGGGATAGGCTGTAGACTGGACAAGAGGCTAAGGATCTATTTTATACCTGCAGGTAAGCGAAGTACCAATGGTACGCATTTTTTATGGGGCTATTAAAAAACAGATTAACCATGGATTGACACGCAAGAATATTGCCGACAAGGAAAATCACAGGGTCATTGATTTCGGGAAGTTGCGGGTGGTGAAAGACGGGTTTGTGGACAATCGTGAGAAGACGACGCTGGTCATTTCATATTTTTTGGAAAAAAGGGTGGGAGGGGAAAGGGGGGGTGGGAGGTTGGGCCAACGAGGAGGACGAACCAATGTGTTCCGTGGGCGGATTTGAGCCGGTGTGGAAAAAAGTGTTGTGAACCTTGTATGCTTCTTAAACGAAAATATCCAAAACAAATTGAGTTTTTTTTACAGCGTATCATGCTCCAAATCATATACGCATTTAATTTTGTGGTGAATATTGGCACGATAAGAGCCGAAAATTAATGCGCCTCGAAAATTATGCGAGTTTACAACAACAAACACAAAATTAAAACAAATATTTTCGATAAATTAATCATGAATTTCTTGAAAATTGATGGAATTCAATGAGGTTATCTAAAAAAATGCAGAAATTGGTCTCTGATCTACAGTTCATTTGCATTATATTTAGTATTTGGTGCATTTATTTTTCCACATTTCAATTATTTCGTATATTTCAATATGGCGATTGGAAAAAAAATCACAATTCTGCCATAAAGCCAAGTTATCTTCGCAATGACTACTTTAAAACTATTTGGTTATTTGGTGGCTTCCCTCAATGCCAATTTGCCGTTTAATGCATTTACTGGAGGCAAAATGGTTTTAAAATGCTTTTTCAACTGACCATAATAAGATAATATGAATGAGTCCTAAAACGGCATTTCAAAACAGCATTTTATGAGTTCATAAAGTCGAAATAAAACCTTTGATAGGAGTAAAATGAATTTGAGAAAACGAGGTTTTAAGATCGTTTTAAACAAGCTGTGTAGGTTCTCATAAACCTGACTAAAATATGAAACCTATTGGCAGCTCTTGGTGTCATAATAAAACCAAATTGATTTCTAGTGGCTTTGATAAAACCTAAATAAAACTTAATAAAGCAGGATGGTTTTGGCAATGTTACTAGTTTGGCTTCATGACACTCTGCCTAACTTTCTGTTTTATAATACAAAACGTTGATCTTAACGGCTTTCTCGATGAAAACCAGCGGTAGCTTGCCGCTCTTGCAAATAAATCCCCTCTCCAAACCATCACGGATGCGGCGCTTTGGAACCCTGGTTTTTTTTTTTGTCGCTATCTGTGATGTCCTTAGATCTGCAGGCCCACAACCTGTCGTTTTGGACATTGTGAGACTGCTGCAGGAAAAATAACTTTTCATTGGAAAAGACAAAGTCTTGTACAGCGTACCTGAATAGTTGAAGAGTTGCTCTTCCAAGCCTTTTCTTCTTGGAAGATTCCAAAACTCCGTGAATTTTACGTTTCTTGAACGTTTGGCATCCCAGGTCCTATTTTAAAAGATTGTGCATGCTCGATTTCGAGACATTAAGATCAGCGGCCTCTTTTTATACAGAGCGTTGTGATTCTCGGAGATTTTGTTCCCTGACGGTCTTAATCACTCGTTCAGTCCTAGCTGAACGTTTTCGGCCGGTTCTTTTCCTTTTAATTCTTCTAATGGTTCAATACACAAAATCACACTTTACTCCCCGTTTCTTCAAACTCTTAAAAATTGCGCCTGGGCGCTCGCCTTCCTAAAACTTTTTTGTCGCGATAGCACAGAAATTCTTTAAACGCTGATAAAAGATGGACACTGAATGAAAATAATCAAACAGAACTTGCAATAGTTTGTGTAAGCAAAGTGCAAGATTACACCAATACGTAGATACCCTAGTAGGACGCTTGTCGTAAATGGATTGAAATAACTGCATTGTAACCTAATTCAGTCGTAAACTGGTTGCTGCAACTTAATTTGGAATGAAGTTTGCTACTCGGGTAGTGTGTGAACTGTAGCTTCACCATTACGACGAGATGAAAATGTTTATGAGTATTAACTGGACACGGTGTACGTCACGATAACGGCAATTGCGCTCCGAAGAAGTATGCGCTCCTGGTGAGAACAACAAAAAGTGGCCATCACCTCATGTATTCCAAAATTATTAGAAACAATAATCAATAATCAATAAAAACAAATATTTTCAAAAATTAAAAGCAGGATTACACAGAAAAAAATATGAAAATTACTTATGATGCAATCTAAAACTTCTATGAAAATATATCGACATAATTAAAGGTTGAAAGCAATTTTCAATTTGAAACATCGTGAATAGCTATAAATATGCCTTCATGGACTGTTATATTATATTCATTTCGATCTTCCACTTTGAATTCATATTTTCAGCGAATAACATATAATTATACGACACGCTCTTATTTTTGCGTTTTGAACGCTTAAAATTTACGTGATATCAGCACAATTCCTTACCACCGCTCAGTTTCTCAAGTCAAAATAAACAAGTGGTCACCGCCATGTTGTGTATGTGCACGTTTGGGGGTGAAGCATGAAGAATTTTGAAAAACATTTTCAAAACGTACGAAAAAAGTGTGTGTGTAGTGAGTGTATGTAGGATTTTTTGGAGCACACACGACTACACCGAAACCGACATGATTTCAAGTGCCCGTTGACAAATGTGAACTCGTCGCCAAACCTCAAACCTGAAAATAAGCCATCTTACTGCTGCACCCAAGTGGAATTAGCATAAACACTTTTTCAAAAGGCCAATAAATAGACGATTTTTGAAATCAACAACTAATTCCATTTATTTTCATCAATGAAAGAAATCAAAGACCTATTTTATTTCCAGCCTCAAAAAAACTGAACCTTAGATTACAACATATTTTAATTTACAGACACCACGGGTATATTTACAGCTAACGTTTTTCAATGCTGTGAATTTAATATTACGCGTAAATTTCTATTGAGTATAATAGTGGTAAATTTGAGGTAAAATTCGAGTACTCATAATTTTACAGGTTTTGTTCGAACTGTGTACAAATATTAAACTTGGATTTAATAAAGGACGCTCTACTGTCACAAACTTTTCATTTGTTTCATATGGATTTTGTGTAAGTTTTTCTACTTTCCCTTATGATTTTTCTAGTGGAATCAATTTTCAGCTAAAATACCCGTTTGTTTATTTGAAAATTTATAATAAATCAAGCAGTAACTCCAACATGTTATAATGTTATAGTGGTTAGACACATTCGTGAAAATGTAATTGCTCAAAACGCGTAGCTCTAATTCGGTCTATTAACAATTGAATTCCATATTGGGACTGATATGCGGTTACTTTGCATGATGGAACAAGCTGACTTAATGATGTTTTACATATTTCTTGAACAAAGTTTCTTATTTTATGTAGTACAAGCTGAACCCGGTGCGTGCGCTGCTACGCTTGCAACTAAATGAAGGAAAATTTAATATAACTGGCACGTTTATGGTTTTTTTTTTCGAAATGAGTTTTTTTTTTCTTGAATAAGCAGGGGTTCAAACTTCTATCAAAACATGTTTCTTACCAGAGAAATACGCGTGTTTAAGTAACCTGTATAATTCTCATTTTTGGTAGAAATTTGTGTTTCATTTGTCTGGGAGCCCTCCCATCCAGACCACCATACAATCATCGCCTTCAAAACCCCCACATGCCAAATTTGGTTTCATTCGCTTAGTTCTCGGGTTATGAAGAAATTTGTGTCTCATTTGTATGAGAGCGCCCCTTCCTTAGAGAGTAGGGGTCTCAAACAATCACAAGAACCTTCCCCAGCCCCAAAAACCTCTTCATAAAAATTTTCACGTTGGTCGGTTCAGAACTTTCCGAGTCTATAAGGGTCTGACAGACAGACAGTCAGACAGAAATTCATTTTTATGTATATAGAGATCTAGCCTCCAAAAACCCCCATATGCTGAAAGTGGTTTCATTTATTTGATTAGTTCTCGAGTTATGCAGAAATTTTCTTTTTATTTGTATGGGAGCTCCCCCCCCCCACCTTCAAAATGGGGAGGGGTATTGAACTGCCATAGAAACATTTCTAGCCTCCTAAAACATCAACATGTCAAATTTGGTTTCATTTGCTTCATTTGCTCTCGAGTTATGCTAAAAATTAGGTCTCATTTTTATGGGAGTCTCCCCTTCCAGAAGGCGGAGGGGTCTCAAACCTCCTTGGAAACATTTATTTCCTTCAAAAATCTCCACATGCCAAATTTGGTTCCATTTGCTTGATTTGTTCTCGAGTTATGCAGAACTTCGTGTTTCATTTGTATGAGAGACCCCTCTTTCAGTGAGCGGAGGAGTCTCAAACCACAATAGTAACATTTCTTGCCTTCGAAAACCTCCACCTGCCAAATGTGGTTCCATTCACTTGATAAGTTCTCGAGTTATTCAGAAATTTGTGTTTCATTTCTATATGAGCCCTCCTCTCAGAGAAGGGAGGGTCTCGAGTCAGCTAAGAAACATTTCTTGCCTTCGAAAACCTCCACCTGCCAAATGTGGTTCTATTTACTTGATTAGTTCTCGAGTTATGCTGAAACTTGTGTTTCATCAGAATAGGAGCCTCACTCCCCCCCCCCCCCTTCCAGAGAGAGAGGAGGGGTCTCGAACTACTGAAGAAACATTTATTGCCTTTAAAATCCCCGCAAGCCAAATTTGGTTCCATTTGCTTTATTAGATCTAGAGTTATGAAGAAATTTCAGTTTCATTTGTATGACAGCACCCCTTATAGGAGAGGGAGGGGGGTCTCAAACCTCCTTGGAAACATTTATTTCCTTCAAAAATCTCCGCATGCCAAATTTGGTTCCATTTGCTTGATTTGTTCTCGAGTTATGCAGAAATTTGTGTTGCATTTGTATGGAAACCCGAGCAAAGGTTTATACCAAAGTGATAACAACTTCTAATATCTGATTATCACTGTTTGATCACTAAGTTTGAAGCCAAAATAACGAAAAGGATAACTTGTTAATGTTCGTTGAATATCAAAACATTAACTCGTTTTATTATCATTGAGTTCATTATGATAACAAATTTTGTGATATGAACGAATAACTTGAGATAATTTCAAACTATGTTATCAACATGATATCAAATTCATACACTAATAACAGAAGTACTGCTTCTGGTAAAAAGCTCGATTTTATATCCATGACATGCTGCTGGTATTCAGCATTCGTCAGCATGTTGATAGTATGCAGTAACGTACGTCAAAAATCGTCTTTAAAAATTGATAACAGATGATAACAAAATTATTCAATGTTGATAACTAATTTTGTAATGCGATAACAGGTGAGTTCAAAATGATATCTGAGATAACAAATCTTGTTACTTGTTTGATATCAGTCTGTTATTTTACTTTACTAGGGAACCCCCCTCCCTCCCCATTTCATATGGCGGAGGAGTCGCAAACTTCCATAGAAACATTTCTCTCCTCCAAGAACCTCTACTTGCCAAATTCGGTTCCATATGCTTGATTAATTCTCGAGTTATGCAACAAATTTGTGTTTCATTAGTATGAGAGCCCCCTCTTACAGAGGGCGGAGGGGTCTCGAGTTACCTTAGAAACATTTCTTGCCTTCAAAAACCTCTACCTGTCAAATTTGGTTACTTGATTAGTTCTCGAGTTATGCAGAAACTTGTGTTTCATTAGAATGGGAGCCCCCCCCCCCAACCCTTCCAGATAGAGAGGAGGGATCTCGAACTACTGTAGAAACTTGTATTGCCTTTAAAATCCCCGCAAGCCAAATTTGGTTCCATTTGCTTTATTGGATCTAGAGTTATGAAGAAATTTCAGTTTCATTTGTATGACAGCACCCCTTATAGGAGGGGGGGGGGGGTCTAAAACCACCATAGAAACATTTTTCGCCACCAGAAAACCCCACATGCCAAATTTGGTTCCATTTGCTTGATTAGTTCTTGAAATATGCAGAAACTTTTGTTTCATTTGTATGGGAGCCTTCTTTTAGAGAGGGGAGGGATCTCAAACTACCATAGAAACATTTCTTCCGCATGTAAATTTGGGTTCCTTTGCATGATCGTTCTCGAGTTATGCAGAAATATGTGTTTCATTTGTATGGGAGCACCCCCTTTCAGAGGAGGGAGGGGTCTCTTATTATCTTAAGAACCTTCTTCGGCCCCAAAAACCCCTGCATAAAAATTTTCACGCCGATCGGCTCAGTAGTCTCCGAGCCTATTAGGTTCAGACAGACAGAAATCCATTTATATATATATATAGATAGATATATATGTCAATTGAAGGAGAATAGCAATCTTAACTCAAATTTGTCAAAAATCCAAATGAGACTGGTATGCGATTACGGGGGGTATATTTTTTATTGTGTTTTTTTTATTTTTTTTTTTTTTATCACCATAATCGTCAAAAAAAAACCCCCTTTTTTTGAAAAAAGCCCAAACCAAAATTTCAAAACCGTCAATTTTTGGGGGGGAAATTTTAAATTTTTTCCTAAGAAGGAAAATATGCTTTGATGGTGGTGTTGTTTTTTTTGTTGGGGGTGTGTGGTTTTTAAGTGGAGGGGTGTTTCGGGGGGGTGGGGGTGGGGCACTTGGGTTAAAATAAAACGGCAACATGGGACGAAATACAGCCAGTTTTATCTATTAAAAGAGATTATTAGAGATTAAAAGATTAAAAGAGATTAATCGTGAAAACAATTCTTCTGATGATTGGATAGTAATTTAGAAACGCTGTAATCGATGCTTATCCCCCTTTATTACTATTTGAACTTAATTGACCAAATAATGATAAAACAATCAAAGAATTTTCTCTATTCTTCAATTCAACCTTTCTGGAACTCAATGACAGTGGCTTTCAACAAATTCCATGCACTTTTCCCAGCTAAATTCAGAAAGAGAAGAAGAAAGGAATAAATCATCCCCAATATTTCCATTATATAACATGCGAGATAAAACACAAACATTTTTGAGGCAACACCGTTCATCCACGGCAAACATTTAATAATGCGATTCAATTTCACATGCAGAACATCCATTTCCAAATCTACTTAAATGCAGAAGCAAGATAGCAGTAGCAAGTTGAACCACGGGGGTTCAAATTCAGCAACTGCACGATTTGCTCAACTCAACCCACCTCACTATTGATACATACACATACTATTTCCAGCCAGCCGTCTGCTCAACGGCACCGACATCACGTACCGCTCAAAACAATGCGCGAACGATTTCTAGGCACTTCGGAAACAAATACGACCACCGAGGCTATGAATTTTATTCAACAAGCATAGAAAACAGCTCAGCTCAACTAGGCTATTCGGTTTCCCAGTATTTCTTGCTATGCAGTTTCCTATCCTGTATGGGGAGCTGTTTGCATTCCGAATGCGAGCGAACTCATTTTTTCAACTTGAGTGTCGAAAACCGAATAAAGATGAATGCTTCTGAATGCGATAGAAATAAAAATGGTACGAATGGTAGTGCGTTATAAAAAGAATCTCTTTGGAGTTTTCAAACGGTTGTGGAATTATTACATGTGCCTGTATGATCACTTAAAGGAATGATTTATTTATGTTGCAATGTAATGCAATATGTCATTTCTATTTTTTTTATAAGTCTACTGAGTAGTTTTATGACAGGCTTTGATTTATTGATGTAAGGAATTAATTATGTGCAGTGCAAAGCAACTTTACACTTTTTGTTGAGGAATCATGGTCAAAATAAAATTATAGTTCGATAACATGTTCACACTGTGAACAGCTTAGGAAATGGATCAAAACTCATCATGCAAAATATCAAATTACAAGAGAATTAGAACTCACTTCTAATAGTGTCAATATTGTTGAGTAAACATTATTAAGTTGATATGTTTTGTTTGTTTTAAGTAAACTACGTCTCACGGGAATTTATAAAATAAAAGGGGCACTAAATTTAGAGGACTTAACGGAAAATTACATGATTTTGAGCATTTATCTCTCTTACATAACATGGTAGAATTTCAATTAATTTGTATCAATCGATCGAATGTTTTCCTTATCTGATCTCATAATAATAACAAGTCATCAAATAGTTTATAAAATTATTTTCTAAAAGCGTTGTTGCTCAAGCTATTATTCTAGCTGTTCTTGATAAGACTGTAGGAAATAATAACTTCCTGTAGAGTGTGAGCTTTTAAGTGGAATACCTGTAACTAGAAAATGAGATGAAAGATTAGTAATTTCCATTTAGTTCGAACTACCTTTATTACTTATTAGTAAGTATGAGTATTAGTACACGACACTGAAGAAGTCTGCACATTGTAGACAAAATACGGGTATCTGTCAAGATAAGCAATAAAGAGAGTTGGAATTAAATGGAAATTACTAATCTTTCTTTCCATTTTCTAATTTGACTTCTATATGAAAACTTTCTAAATTAATGTTTAAAGATTGCACGCACAAATTTTCTGCAAAAATAAGTCATGATTTTGGAACATTTTTCAATAATGTGTTTAATATAGTAGAACCAAATCTGAACTAAATCAAATAAATACCATCCTTCGGAAGGAGGAAAAATTTCCCGAAAAAAAAGTTTTGCGTTCATATAGGGTATGTGTCCCTTGACTCAGCCTAATATGCAACGATCGATTACATTTTTTAGTATAACTCATTAAGTATTTCATCTGAAAGCTATATTTTGCTAGTTATACACTTGCTTGGATACGTTAAATAAAACGTTTGGTAGTATGTATCACGAAAAACTATACAACTCATTTTATAAAGTCAGAAACTATCGAGGAATATGGATGTAATGTCGGTCTGTAAGCATTAAATTGGGTCTATTCAAGGATCCAACTTCGTCCCAATCGATCAATTTTCTATTAAATGCAGTCTTTGTACGGTTTTTTTTTCCTGATTTGCCGACTTAAGGCACTGCCAACTGTATTCGCTTTTCCCAACAAAAAATTTCACAAAATAAATTAAGCTAAAACTGTTTTGAAACAATTAAGAGATTGTCATACAAGATTTATTGGTCATAAGATAATGAAAACATAATAAATCACTCTGCACAGGGTTTGTCCCTTTGGTTTGCGTTTAGATGAACCATTTGAAAAATATACACTCGTAAACTCATACATTTCCATTGAAAATTTGACCAATAACAACATTTTTACTAAGTTATTCAGACAACAGGCCATAATTGGATACAAAGAAAATAATATGTCCCTAACATTGGGTCCACGGTTTTCTTGTTAAATCATTTTTATTCAACCTCTGTGAAAAATTAGTTTAAAACGTGTGACTATTTTCTGTACATCTAGGCTGCATTATTTAGTTTATAGGTTCAATTTTGCCAAATTTTGATCATTGGAAGATCATAGAGATAATCTGTTCAGCTTAACCAGTAAAATCAAGTTGTCCTAAAAGATAAGAAAATCGGAAATTACACAGAAGTGAGCAACAGTAAATTGATTAACAATGTCTGAATTGCTTTGAATTTAATCGGTCATCTTGATAACAACATAATTTTGTTGATTATCGCTGAATTAATGACATATTTGGTAAATAGGCCGAATGAAGGAGCTAGGCTAACATTACATCCCCTTACCCTATATAAAAAAAAATGATAATTTTTGTTAAAAATCAGTTATATATTTGAAAAAACTAAAGATTAGGTCAAAAAACTTGATAAATGGTAAAATTATGACAATTTTTGTGTTTTTTAGATGACAGTTATTAAATTTAGGAGAACATTTCACTGAAATTATTTTTATCGGAGATCATTTTTGCCTATCTGCTGCCTGAGCTGAGATATATCCATTAAAATGCTGATAGAATAATAGGACTTAAAATTGGACGACATTCTCATACATTTTAATTATTCGATCCCGTTTCCAAATTTCATTTTATTCACGTCATTTCATTGAGGACAGTTTTTTTTTTTTTGGCAAAGAATATCCCAAGATTAGCTCATAACGCCTGTTGATCTTCCACGATATTCATTGATTATGTTTGAATACATGTCATAACATTGTATAGTGCACAAAGCTACTGTTGCAACAGTAAATCTTAAGTTCTGAACTCCAGGACAGTCTGGATAACATAGAATATCCCAAGATTATCTCAAAGTGTCTGTTTTTCTTTCAGGATTGTCAGAAACGGGAGACAACCTGGGATGTTGCTCGGGACTTGACGGTTCGTACCTGCCGGGGGTGTCGGACCACGCCCAACAAACAATATGCTGAACAACCGCTTGTTCCAACAAATTTGGAGAATTTGTTAAGCTTTTTCTACTAGAAAGCTGAATAACTTTTCCAAATTTGTCTGAACAAGTGGCTATTCGACACTGAGGTTGGTTGGGCAGTATCAGATGGTGACCAAGGGGTTCCGCACCAGTCTTGATGGTCGGCAGGCAACTAGGGATGTTGCACAGGACGGTTGGTTCTTTGCTGCTTCTTGCCACTAAGGAAAAGGGCTACGAAAATTGCAACAGAGTTCTTGCGTCGGGGGGAGGGGGATTTCAGGACTTCAGAGGTTTAATTTAGCTTGGGGTTTTAGAGTTTGAAGTCTCAATGTTGTACATGGAATGAAATTTTCACTTGTTTGTTTCGCAAGGGCCACCTACGCTTGCTCGTTCGTTCCGTAGCTAGCGGTAACAAGGATATTCATTTAAAATGATTGAATACATATTGTAACTTTGTATAGCGGTTAAAGCTACTGTTACAACCAGTATTGATAAAAGTCAAAAGCGTGGCAACATAATATTGACTACCGATGAGTTCCATGCAAAAATCAAATGATAACTGATCAACATGATCAACAAACGTAACCCAAAGAATGAATGTTCGATTTTCAAAATGCTTTGATGAAATGAAATTCAATAAACCACAATGAATATCAATCACCCGCCGGGAAAATATGCAAAGGCAGCCCAGTCCAGGGTATCCCTGCTCAACATTGCAAGCATCTATTCTTATGGAACGATGATGACGGCCCTGGTTGTTCCATGTTCGTATTAAGATTCAAAATCACTTAATAATAGAAAAAATCATCACAAGAGATGATAATCAGATTTCGTCTATTGAAATTCATGCTTACCGATTGAAAATCAAAACAACAGTGACAGCAGATTTTTGACCCGCACTTAGAGCCTACTTCATTCATTGTAGCAAACTAAATTTAGTTGACGTAGAAGTGACAGCAGTTACCATGAAAACAGGGAAAGTCAACATTCACATTACACTGGGATAACATCATTTTCACTTCTCATGGATATTTTATGAAAATGCAAGGCACTGGTTACAACAGTAAATATAAGGTTCGTGGTGTCCTGCAGCCCAAGAAGACTGATAATTTCAATCGCGAACCATGTTCCCTGCGCAAACAACTGAAATCCGTCCTTTTCAGGACGATCAAATCAATTTACCGACTAAAGAGTATGTTTGATTGAAATTTCTCTTGAGCTCATCGAAAATGTCCATACTGGTCCACTGGGTGTTAGGTTAAGTTGTTCGTTGAATTCGCTCTATGTTTAGTGTAACATAGGATCAATTTAACACTTATAAGCACGTTCAACATTCAACAAACAAAATATTATCAACAGTTAATTCGACCCGAACTTCAGTTTCTATAAATTTTCGTGAAGAACCAATAGTGAAGCCTCATACGTTAATAGCATAGGATTTCATGGTTTTTTAGACTGAGTAAAATATAGAAGAAATTTATTAATTCGATGACATCAATTTGTTCACATCAACAAGCAGTCCTACGTCAACTTTGCAGTAATGTCACTGACATAACTCACCCTTTCGTTTTTACTCCACACTCTGCCAACAATGCAAATTCCCGCTATGAGGCGACTCTATATCGAGCTTCAAAACTGCTAATAATCATCGATTCACTCGCGACAAAGCGGAAAAACACTCTAAACTAATAATTTATGCCCTAGTGTCACAATATTACCACTAATAACCAAAACTGAGCTGATGTAACTCTTCTTCCGGGTGCAGGGGCGAAGCACAAAAACCAAACAAAAAACGGGGAAATTCTACCGACACTCACACATTTTGAGAAGGAATCGATTATATTCACTACGGCTTACACAATGCACGCGGAGATTCTATGATTTCACTATTAGTTCAAGTTAAATTACGAATTATTGTTTGTTTTTTTTCGCGAAAACGACGCAGCAAAAAATCAAAACACATCAGTTTCGAAGTACGGCTTGCTGCGATCGAATCTAGATCTCATTGCGTTTTGTTCACCCAAAAACAATTAGTCCGGTTCAAGTGTACGTGTGAAAATTAATATCGATAAATTTTTCAAATATTTCAACGGTCAACCTTGATGATGCTTGGCGAAATTCAATAAAACGTACGTGATTGAAATTTAATTATTACTTTTTATCAAATATTACAGAATACAATCTGGATGTTCTAAAATAATTTTTTAAAGAAAAATCGCTTTAAACGTTTCATTTCCCAGATGTTAATTATAATGTTTACATGTAGGGCGTATTTTATGCAAAAGTTTGGAATAGATACAAATAACATGGCATTCTGAAATAAGCTGATGGATCTGAAAGAGACCTGTAGCATTCTTATTTTCACTGCTTTCATTTGTATTTGGAGGCTGAATTCTCTAGTTTTCATTATAGCAATGAAAGCTTGGGAAATTGGATTTAAAGGAGAGATTTGAAAAAAAAGAGGCAAGACAATTGTTTGTCGCATGAATGTTATTTTAGTTTGGACATTAACTACAGGGGATGATCAAAAAGGAGAAGACTAGGAAAATTTTGTCCAGATTCAAAGTGATACAGTTCGGTAAATAATAAACCGTTTTTGATGAAACTAGAAGCATTCGACGGGGAATTTATTCTTGTTTCAACATGTTTATTCGAAATTTGATTTGACTTCCGGGCACCGGAGATAGCACGGATACTTTGAGGTTATGTCAAATGTGCTAATTTTCTGCAGCTCGTTATTTTTTATGTTACTTGAAAATCGGAAATATTATATTTTTTTCAGAAATTAAAATTCATAACAAGTCTGTCAGTGGTCAAAGATCGTGAATCGGCCCATAAACAACCGAGATATGGCCATTTCCGTAAAATGTAGTTTTTTACCCTATTGCCTGACACTTCTTATGTTGAAAAACTCCTTTTTAATTTATCTTTAACTCTGCGTACCCTTAACCAAAGTAGTTCCGGATTCATTATCGGGAATCGTGAAGGAAGTACCCTACCAGTGTAATGGCCAGAGTTAGAACTGTATCAAACCTGGCTTGCGACACATCAAACTTCATGATTTTACAAACCAATACCACTGGTAGTCAACCTGAGAGTATTCTTTCACATTGGCCACACCTGGTGACGTTCCGGATTCCGGGTTCCCCCAGGAAAGTGGCCAGATTTCGAATGATGTCAAACCCTGGCTTGCGACACATCAAACTTCACGATTTTACAAAACAATACCTAAACTAAAAATAACTCAAAATTAATAACTCAAAATTAATTGAAAAATAACTCAAAATTATTTTGGCGTACGGAACCATCGACCTGGCGGAATAGAACTCAATTGGGTATTATTTTTTATCCGTGTTCATGTTTGCATAGAAGAAGACAAAAGGTGACAGGATTGAGTGCTTGCGCATGGGACAAATCAAGGTTAAGTGCTGAAGTGTGCAGTTCGAAATGCCATTAGAGCTTACGGAATTTCAACGGGGCCGTATAGTCGGTGCTCGAGAAGCCGGTGCTTCGATCGCTGAAACATGCAAACTGGTTGGTGTTGCCAGGGCCACAGTTTCCCTGATAATGTCGGAATATAAAAAACATCGAAAAACATCGCCTGATAAAAGTAGCTGTGGACGGATGACCGGCAGCAACGTTCGTTGAAGCGCATAGTCAAAGCAGACAGACGCATTAGTGCTGTTAAAGCAACTGCTGCTTTGAACAATGCGCTTCAAGAACCAGTTTCTACATCAACTGTCCGAAGGGAGCTGCACGACATGAATCTTTACGCTCGTGCGGCCATTTCTAAACCGCTAATAAAACCACAAAAATGCGGTAAACAGGAAGCGCTGGTGCAAGGATCATAAGGAATGGACGCCAGATCAATGGAACCAAGTTGTGTGGTCGGACGAATCATCTTTTACCTTGTTTCCAACTACAGGTCGAGTGTACGTATGGTGTACTCCTGGAGAAGCCCACAACCCTGGCTGCCTTCTACCAACCGTTAAACATGGCGGGGGGTCAGTTATGGTATGGGGTGCAATATCGTGGCATTCTCTTGGGCCTTTAGTTGCTATGAAGGGAAAAATAAAGGCCAAAGATTATCAAGAAATATTGGATGACCAGGTATTTTTTAGAAAACCTTCACAATATACTTAAAATAACACAATTGCCCAACAGGTGCTGCCAATGATGAAGACCATCTTTCCTGATGGCAGAGGAATCTTCCAAGATGACAACGCTCCAATCCACACTGCTCAAATCATAAAGGCGTGGTACGAAGAGCATGACACAGACTTTCATCACCTTGATTGGCTAGCACAGTCACCAGACCTCAACATTATCGAGCCACTTTGGTGTACATTAGAAGCACGCGTGAGAAGTGTATTTCCACCACCATCGTCTCTAAAAGCGTTAGAGAAGGTTTTGATCGATGAGTGGTATAAAATACCTATCGAAACAATCTGAAAATTGTACGATTCCATCCCTAGGCGTATCCTAGCCGTTTTGAATGCGAATGGTGGACCCACGCCTTATTAAACGCGATTTTCCTTTGAAACGATCTATCTAATCAAAATAACTGAATTATTGTTAGCATATCCGAACTTTTATATATTTTCGAAACTATGTTTGAATAATTTGCCATTGAATCCTGATGCCCACAATAGAAACCTCAGATTCGCCACCAGTGGTATTGGTTTGTAAAATCATGAAGTTTGATGTGTTGCTAGCCAGGTTGGACATCGTTCTAAATCCAGCCACTTCCCTGGGGGAACCCGGATCCCGGAGCGTCACCAGGTCTGACCAATGTGACCGAAAACTCTCAGGTTGAGCATCAGTAATCTTGATTTGTAAAATCATGAAGTTTGATGTGTCGCAATCCATAGTTTGGAATCGTTTTATATCTCGCCAATTCCCCGGGGGAACCCGGAATCCGCAACGTCACCAGGTGTGGCCAATGTGACCGAATACTCTCAGGTTGACCAACAGCGGTATTGTTTTGTAAAATCATGAAGTTTGATATGTCGCAAGCCAGGATTTGACATCATTCGAAATCTGGCCACTTCCCTGGGGGAACCCGGAATCCGGAACGTCACCAGGTGTGGCCAATGTTAAATCATGAAGTTTGATATGTCGCAAGCCAGATTTGATACAGTTCTAACTCTGGCCATTACACTGGTAGGGTACTTCCTTCACGATTCCCGTTAATGAATCCGGAACTACGGAAAATAACGAAATATCCGCTACTCTTCCAAAAACAAGGATAAATTTGTGATCGTATGGAAAAAGTTGCATCTTATTTGGTTAAGGGTACGCAGAGTTACAGATAAATTAAAAAGGAGTTTTTCAACATAAGAAGTGTCAGGCAATTGGGTAAAAAACTACATTTTACGGAAATAGCCATATCTCGGTTGTTTATGGGCCGATTCACGATCTTTAACCATTGACAGACTTGTTATAAATTCTAGTTTCTGAAAAAAATATAATATTTCCGATTTTCAAGTAACATAAAAAATAACGAGCTGCAGAAAATTAGCACATTTGACATAACCTCAAAGTATCCGTGCTATCTCCGGTGCCCGGAAGTCAAATCAAATTTTGAATAAACATGCTGAAACTAAATTCCCCGTCGAACGCTTCTAGTTTCATCAAAAACGGTTTATTATTCACCGAACTGTATCACTTTGAATCTGGACAAAATTTTCCTAGTCTTCTCCTTTTTGATCATCCTCTGTATCTTTCAACGATCATAATCATCAATAATATGATAGTAACAAGAGCTTTGATGAATCATTTCAACATTGGCAAGATATGTAATACAAGTTAATGCTGTATGTTTTTCCAATCATTACACGCTCGTAGCTCAAATTCAAAATCTTACACTGACAACTGTCAAAAGTAAGAAGAATTCATTCATGTTCTTGCTCGTGTCGTTATTCATTCCACCGATGATCTGCTGTACCCACGAGCGAAGAAAATTTCTTCCAGAATGGGAAACGCTTAATGCAATTCAAATTCTCCGAAGTACGTTTCAAATTGAAACGATTGCCAGGGGGATATTATCATTCCACGGTTCAACTCGAGCGCTTTTCCGTAACCTTTTCCACGCCATCGAGTAAATGCAAGCTGTCCTGAGGCGAGCATGCCATCAAAACTGCGCCCCGAGCACAAAATGTCGTTGTGGTTCATTGTTGTTTGAATTTGAATTTCCGCCAACCACGAAGGACTCATTGCATGCTTCTTGGCAAGTAACGTCGGCAGAATTTCACTTGAAGCACATTCACTAACTGCTAACCATTCCCTCGGCGACAGATTTGATTATTGGGCAAATTGGATTGAATTAAGTTTAGGGGGAAGGTGACAAGAATCATTTTCCAAAACATTCAAAAACAGCTTTTTTCATTTTCGAACGGAATAAATTCAATGAAAATGCGTCCACAGCGTTTTGGTTGATAAATCGTTGCCTTAAGTGGTCCCCTGAGTATATTTTCTTATTTTGAATGCCTTGATGTACATAAGAGTAACAAAGCATGACAATCAGGATTTTAATTGTTATATATAAATGATGGCGTAGTAGGCAATCGACCGTTGCCACTAATGGTTAGGTACTCCTAGCATAGGTAGGTTACTTGCTTATAAAATTTTATTTGAGTGACAACATGTAAAGTTTAAATACACAAAAGACAGATAACTCCATAGATAATTTTATAGCTTCTTTATTTATCATAACGAATATTGTACAAGACGAAACAGCATTTATCAATAAACAAATATGATTAAATTATGGAGAGTGTGAGCTGTTTAGTGGAATACCTGTAACTAGAAAATAAGAAGAATGATTAGTAATTTCCATTTAATTCCAACTACCGTTATTGCTTATCTTGACAGATACGCGTTTTTCGTCTACAATGTGCAGACTTCTTCAGTGTCGTGTACTAATACTCGACTATCTAGAGGCTAGGGGCACATCGTAAGGCCTCGAAGGTAATGGCTTTGGGGATGTTTTCACCAGAGAGGCTTCGAAAGCAGAAGCCGAATAGCCAAGTTCGAGGTAACAGACGAGCGTTCGAAATCGTTTGAGATAAAACGATCACCGTTTTTCCACGACACACGCTGTTGGCGATATAAACGAGGCTTCCCAGTTTGTGAAAACTTTATTTGAAGAGTTACAAATACCTACAAGAGTATAAATAATTTTAGGTTACAGTTCCCTTAGGACAAAATACTACTCACTGTATTAGCTCTTTGCTATCGCGCAATATAATCACAAAACGGGCGGCTTTCAGGAGTTAATTCACTGGAACTTTATAAATCAGGTAATTATTAAGTTTTATGTTAGGCTAATTAGATTTATAGGTTTTACCTCTCCTATTAAGTTTGATCAACACTTTAGTTTTTTGTACACTTCGTTCTCTATCTTCTCTACTTTAGCCGTGAGACCTATTGTAGATAATTTTAAGTTGAATTCCTTCGTATTTATTTTAATCAATAGTTCTAATAGATATAGAGAAAAGAAAAAAAAGTAAAATACTTCTAAATAAATTGTTGATTTTAGTTTAAAGTAGGAAAACAGTTTTCAGTTCAGCTAATTATTGTGTTTACTTCTAATGCAGAGTTACGTTGACTTTGCGTTGACATTTCTGCAACCGATCCTTCCATCAGTCAGTGGGTGTGGTTGACGCTCGAGTTGACGTTCATTTTTGCCTCCGGCAGGGGTGCAGGCTCGCTGGTTGACGGTGCGCTACCAACACACGCGAATGCATTTGCTGCTAGCCAGACAATCATTCGAAAGCAAATGGCAAAAATTTTACCCAAAAAACGATGTAAAATGTAAAAAAAATGTAATAAATAAATTATAACTGAAAATTCTGCTAAAATAACCGTGAAATATAATATAATCGAATGACAATCCAATCTTACTATCCTTTCTATGCATAACGATGTTTATGAAAGAAAAAATATGACTGGCAAGATTCATTCACACTGCAAAATGGATAGATATGATAATGTTTCATTCAAATTGGAGTTTAATGGCCATTTATTTATTAAAATGGCAACACTTCATAACGAAATTTCCATGAAATGTATTCATGGCCGCCGTCCTTCTATGGTGGAACAATGTAATGAACAGCAAACAGGAAAGCTTAACGTAACGTTCTTCGAGATTCGAAAGTACTCGTCAGAAATTTATTTCGTTACAAGAGCATGAAGTTACTTACGAATCAACGTATAAAATTTTCATTCTTACGACTGATCAAGCTAGTATTATTTTGGACGTGGCCATCGCTGAGATCCATCTGATTATAAACATAAAATAAAAATATATTTTTAAATCATACTTAATACGTGCAGAACCCTGCAACAAATGACACTGGTAATGTTTACATGTGGCACTTACTTTCACTTTCGGATTGAGCGTGACTCTCAAGACATTTTGAAATGGGTTGGTGGATCTGCCATATAGCCATCACTTTCTAGCTCCCGGATTTAAGTAGCCTTCAATGCTCACTTAAAAGACTGTTGCAAACAGATTTCTTCCATAATTCTTTGGACAGATAATGGGTTGTCGATTTACCACCTACAAACGTTTTAAGAAATGTTTACTGATTTTACTTGCGTATTCATATTAATAACGAAATAATTTTAAATGCTTGAAATTTTGTTGAAATTTTGTTTTTGCAATGAACATCTAACATCAAACTTTAAGAGTGGTCCCAAAAGCATCCTTACTGTTGAAATAAATCGGTCTAGACTGGCTCTCAAGCATTATTAAAACACTTTGACTGACCAACGAGTAGCCTGTGTAAATGGCTCCAACAGCATCCTTACTGTTGGTATGAATCACTTCAAATCAACTCTTAAGCGTTACTTATAATATTTTGTCTTCCCAATGCATACTCTCCATCACACTTTGTTAGAGAATCCAGAAGTATCCTTGCTATTTATATTAATTGATCCAAATTAACCTCCATTTATTGTTGAAAATTGTCTTACCTTCTCAATGAAATGCCACTATCACACTTTCTGAGTGGCTTCAACAGCATACTTACTTTTGGTTTAAATTGGACCAAATTAGTTTCGCACGCAATTATCTTGTCTTCCCAATCAAAAACCACCATCACTCTTTGTGAGTGTCATTAACGGCATTCTTACTGTTGCTGTGTATCGGTCCCATCGAAAACCTCCATCACACTTTGTACATGATCTCAACAGCATCCTTACTGTTGGTGTAAATCAGTGCACGTCAGCTTTGAAGGGTTGTTAAATTGTTTATTAATTAAATGATAAAATTAAATGATGTTTTTAATAAGTCCCTGTCGGCTCTCAAGCGGAATTGAAAATAACTGCCTGACCAATGCCTGGAATGCCTGGTTACTCACGTCCATTCCGAGGTCACTTTCACTTACAACAAGCCCCGCATAAACACAGTGCTAACATCAATTGGATATAGGTACTGTGCATACACTTCCATCATCAAATCATATTGTTTTGAGGATGGCACGTATTTAGAAGTATCGTTCAAATTTAGTTATAATCAGAAAGACCTCACGCGAAATTGTTGCTGATATTCAGCCTTCATTTGGAAGGCTTCCCTGTGATGCTTAATGATGTATTTATGTCTCTACAGAACTAGAATTCCGCTATTCGGCAATATTTTCACATCATCCTTTTCGAATAAAACAGCATTACTTCGCGCACAATTACAACAAAATGATAATCACAGGTAAAAAAAACATTTTCGTGAAGAGCTTTAACTTGAAAAACCACAATCACTGTGCAACAAAAGTTATACAAACTACACAGCTCTCCCTCTGTACACCCCGTGGTGAGTGCATCTGAAATTATATGCCAGCCACACACGCGCGCATGCGCGTTGGCTTCTTTCGTCACTTCTGTCCAGCAAATGGCCGTTTTCACTGTTGTTCTTCTTTTTTCCGCACCGTCTGCCAATGATTCTAATCCCCCATTATGAGGCGACTCTATATCGACTTCAAAACTGCTAATAATCATCAATTCACTCGCGACAAGGCGGAAATATACTCTAATTTAATAATTTATGTCCAGTGGCTCAACACTAATAGCGCTAACAAACAAAACTCAGCTGATGTAACTCTTCCTCCGGGTGCGGAGGCGAAGCACAATACAGAAAAAATCGGGGAAATACTACCGACCACCACACATTTTGGGAGGAAATCGATTTAATTCACTACGTCTTACACAAAACACGCGGAGATTTTATGATTTCACTGTTAGTTGAAGTTGAATAACGAATTATTTTCTGGTATTTTTTTCGCGAAAACAACGCAGTAAAAACAAAACACGTCAGTTGCAAAGCGTGGCTTGCTGCGATCAACACTTCACTTGAACACCTTGTTAATAAAAATAAAAAACTGAAACACTTTTACAAACTATCACGCGAGCAAATTTATTCTAATTACACTGAAAAAGCTTATCCTTTGACAGATAGGCCTATTTCGTCTGCGGCTTCCAGACTGAAGAAATCTATCAATCTATCTAAATCATTTTATTCAACATCCGATGAATATGAATATGAAAATGAAATTATTATTAGAACTGTAACTGTAATAAGATATAATGAGAAAACATCTAATCCAATACGAGTAACATTGAGGGATCCCAAAGGTTTACACTTAGGACCTCTTCTTTTCGTTTTGTATGGTTATGACATTTCTTTCATTTCACAAAAAATCTTATTTGAAAGATATGTATCTAGATATAAATAAAGATATTATGATTTTTCTTGCTCCTTTTTCATAAAATAAAAATTAAAACACTTAAACATTTTTTAAAACTCGTTATTGAGTTCTCATGTGAATTATAAAATATGTGATTTATACAAGACTTCAACAGAAGATGAACCAGCTGTGACTTTCGATAGTAAAAACAGAAAAAAAATTAAAGGAATACCACGCTTTGCTTTGTTGCGTCACATATGCACACATAAATATGGGAAGCTCGTCGAATGGTTTTCAACACTTGGCTCCGCTGGCCTCGGAAGTCGGGGTTTCAAGCGATCGCAATACCCATCCTTGTAAGAAGAGTGAAAACAGGTTTATATTATTATCTTCATTGTTTAGATGCTACAAATTAAAACCTTCAATAAATACAAGCAATACGAGAGAAAATCCAAAGCAATCCACTGTGAATCATCCAAACAAAACGATACCGTTCTTGGATCAGCCATATTGTCTTACCGACAACTGGATGCACTCGTGGGGGTGGAGGTATAGATAAACAATTCCTTTGAAAGGATTGCTTTCCTATTTTATGTGACTTACGCCCGATTTAAATTCCCAGTCGGAAAACAATGTTGATGCTCGTTTGCTCGTTGCCTTTTGGCATTTCCGAGAAAGCAATATTCTTGTAAAGTGAGCTCTAACTGAGCTGGAAAAATAGTGATGAGAAGCAAATGCTCAACACAGCTGTGATAGTTTTGCAATGCAAAGTTTCGACAAAAAAAAATCAGAGGTTGTTTGTTGAGTTTGTTTAATTTCATAGCAATGCGCAAGCAAACAAATTGACCACGTTGCAATTTCGGAGAATAGAATTCAGACGGGAAGAAATGCCTTGTCTACTATGGAAGATCTTCTTTCTTTCTTTAGTATTTCAAGCTTATTGCTTTTACAATTCGCTTATTGCTTTCTCTCAACTTAGTGTTCTAAATGCACTTTCACAGTTATTAATTAGGAACTTTCGATGCCAGGTACCATTTTTGCGTTAGTATGGTTGTGTAGCAGGTACAATCATACCCTATGCCCAGGCAATCAAGAAAAATTCCTAGACTAGACTGGGAATCGAACCCAACCACCTCCAGCATGACGTTGTTTTGTTGTTGCACCTTTACGTACTCAGCTAAGGGAGGAGCCTATGGTACTATGGAAGATGTTGCTTTATTAATCTGATCACTTTCAATTCATTCTACTCGAAATCAGAGGATTAACGCGCGAGTTAAATGACGTGTCAATTGGGTACTTTTTGAACCCAGCGCAATGGTTTCTTGGAAGATAAATTAGCACTCACCTGTTTAAGTGTTGTCGAGTGAAAAGAATGTATTCTAGACAAATAGTCAAAAGGTCGAAAGTAACAATTGTAAACAATGACTTCTAGCGTATTATTCTGGGATCTGCTTGATCTCACAAACAAAATAGCACCAGAAACAGATACAGGAAGTTATTACCTTCCCGTCGTTAGTGGATATAGATGTTAGCAACCTGGCATTTCCAGGAAATTTACGTTTTAAGTCATTGTTTACAATTGTTTCTTTCGACCTTTTGACGATTTTATCTAGTATTGATGTTGTTCACGGCCTACTTGTGGTAACTGTAGTTCGTATATTTATATCTTCGTAACTGTAGTTCATATATTTATATCTTTTAGGTCCAATCGTCATACGTTTCTTTTAAAATATTTTCCCTATTATTTCCCATTCCATGCTGTATATTAAGTAGTTTTCTGATCACATGAAGCTTCAACCGTAATTTTTTCAGTTGTATATTGAATGTCATCACTCTATGTTTACTCATGTTACCTTTTGTTTCTGTTAATATTATTTTTCAGGAAATCCCGGATGCTGGTGCACTGCGTATCATTAGTTTTCGTTATTCAACAGGGATAACCCCCTCTCTAATAACATTTCACTACATGTGGCACGTATTAGGGGTCGAAGAGTTCTCTCAATCTCTCTTAACATTTCAGCATAACATGTTGATTGAAATTGTGTCTCTGAACTTCAACTACTATTCCATAAAGAAAATCCATTCCGCTTATAAGTGGTGTGTGATTGTATATGGATGTTTTTGTATCGAGGCACAGAACGGAAGTATATCTTGAACGACAAATAATGATGAATTTTGACTGCTCTTAGTCGCGACATCTTGCGGTTGAAGTCATACATTTTACACGGAAAATAAATTAATCTGCTCCAAGCTTAGACTACATTCTTGGACCTGCTAGTGTAAAGTAGCAAGGTTCTTACATGAAGGTTTGTTCCTCTTGGAACGAATATATAAATAAACTTCTCAGACTTTTCTATTGTGTGAATAAGAAATGTGTATAAGAAATAAGAAATGTGTACGTACATCGATTTTTTCATACCATATACATATCACACCCTATCATCTCACATGTAAGCATTTGGAGCAGTCTATATTCAGCTTATATTACTTATTTTAAAATAACAATTTACTGTTTGTATTTTGAAACAATTTAATCGACTTTTTTATTTGAACGAAATTCTCTATATGCATTTGACTAAGAAATGTTATGAATTTTAATACACAGGAAATATTTGTGCGATTGCATTTTTAAAAAACCTGAATTAATCCACCGATGGTGAGACTGAACCCTTCTTACACTTCACCAGAATTACGAACTAAAATGTGGCCAAAATTTTCATCAGAAATTCCAGGAAGAACCAGGAATATTCGATATGTCATACATTCAGTTTATAAAATGAATTATTTGTCAATCCTGAACGTATTGTTCATCGATGTGATTAAAATAGGTATATAAAAGGAAAAATTACATAAATATTAGAAATTCCATATAATCAGTCCATAGAATGAATTATTACACAATCCTAAGCGTCAATTTTGATTATCGATATGGATTCAAGATGCTTAACAAGTACATGTTCGTTGAAAATTGTGTAGTTATAGTGAATGGAGACTTTGTGTAATTTTCGAATATACTCGTTGCAGTTCAAAACCGGACCACTCGAGCCAACCAATCCTACTCTAATTCTATAGAGTCGCATAGTGTGGCTAGTCCGCTGAATGTGCTATACAACGCACCAGATGCAGAACAATAGACTACAAGCGGCATCGATTGGGGTGAGTGGTCTTGTTCGGTTTTGAACTGCAACGAGTATATTTTCATCTCGCAATTATGTGCTCTCAGGTATTGTTTTGGTCATATCTCCATGAAAGATTATCCAATCATAATGAAATTTTGATCAGTTATTTAAAGACTTGATAGCTTCAACTTGGCGCTAACAAAACTAAAATCGGTACACAAATAGCTCAGTATATAATCGGAGACTAAACTGTTTGATTACTATTATAATAGGCCGTCAAGTACTGTTTCGTTGATATCTTCGTAACTAAATGTCTGAATAAAAAAAAAATCAATAGCGTTCTATGGGAATGTTGTAGCTTTTATTTGCCGTCAACAGAACTGAAATCGGTTCACAAATGGCTGAGAAACCGATGTGACATTATTTGTAACGCACACACACACACACACACACACACACACACACACATACACACACACACACACACATACATACACACAGACATGTGCTCAGTTCGTCGAGCTGAGTCGAATGGTATATGACACTCGGCCCTCTGGGCCTCGGATAAAAAGTCGAATTTTCAAGCGATCTTAATACCCTTCTTTTGGTGTAAGAAGGGTAAAAACAGTATTCATACATCCCTCTATGGGACTTTGTATGGAAGTTAACTGTCACTAAATATTTGTATTGTCAATTAAAAAAACTTATTTTATTTTAATTGAAAATTGTGATGAATCGTCTATGTGATCGCTAAAATTGATTTTGTGCTCATAAAAACAATTTAATTAAACGGAATATAAAAAGCGACATGTATTTATTGATTTAACAACTCAATTTCGGAAACCGACCTATGCATTTCAGCATTAACCTTAATTTAAAAATTGTAGCTCGGAAAAATTACGTGTCATAGAAAAACTGTTTGACAACAAATGGAAGTGTATGATTAACTAAATTGAAAAAATATTAACACCGAGGAAAACCGAGGTAACCCCATCACGATAAGACGACGCAGAAGCCCACATAAATTTAAAAAAAAAATCAGTTGCGTAGTCCCTCAGCCTTGGCATGGATTACTTAGAACTATCGGAAAACTGCAATATGTACCTCTTTTAATTTGTTCGAATCATTCAACGGAATATCCTCACAAAAATCTTTCAAGTGAGTTAAGTTATTGCTTTTTAATTACGTCATAATTGCTTATTCTTTGAAGTATGTGCGTGTTTCGTCTACTATTTGTAGGCCTTCCCAGTTCCTAGTAACAGTGGTGTCTGAGTACTAAGTTATCTCCGTGATTGGAAACGTAAGTTTCACAGAAAACTTATGGAAAAACTGTCAAATACACGCACACACAAACGCAACGTATCTATTATGGGCAGGCCTTCAAAATGAGGTATATTCTCGGATATTAAAACCAACTTTTTGGCAAAGGTAATGGTTTTGTTCAAAATGGATTTGAAATTCATGATCAAATGATAATTTGACTCATACTTTCTTGATCAGCAACTGGTGTATTGAACTTGTGTAGATTTGATATTTTGACATGGTCGTAGCTTAAATGATCTACAAATGTTTCATATAACGTTTTAGGAAATTTTGTCGACGAAAAAATAAGGTTGAAAAATTAATTTAAATGCGCAGATAAACATTCAAGCTAGAACAAAGTATAGCAAAATATAAAATTAAAATAAAGATCTATAAAAACACTAGCAGCTTTTGCTACCTTTTACTTTTGCTACAGAACCACTTATGTACAGCAAGAGATAGAGATCTATTGACATTAATTCACCGTTCTCTATATTTCACACGAATTGTTTTCCCAACTGGTTATTGTAGTGACGTCATCTGCGTTTTTGTTATACCTTATGTGTGTGATTTAGAGCCCCCGATTGTGGTTGCTATGACATTTCTCGAAGTATTTTTTTCGAGACTGAAGCATGCAAAAACAAAGAATAATGCGCGAAAAACTTGTGCTATTTTGAATTGATTCAGCACATTAGCATCCAACAATGTTTCTTTTTTTTTTGCACTGGCTAAGAGGTACGTGAATAATAAATGTATTAAGAACAATTCATAATAGAATTCGTACTTCTCGGGGACTTAGTAATAGTGTTTTTTTAACGAGATTATCACAGAAAAATATGGAAAAATCACAAAATGTTGTGTTGTTGTTTTTTTCTTCAAGTAACCAGAGCATACTGTGATGATCATATGGCAGCAAATATACCACTTATACAAGTTGATTTGACGTCTCTTCAACACTATAAAAATAGAATGAGTGGAAACAAATATAATCGAGATACTTTTTACACCACAAAATTTTTCACTTTTCGTGCCATTGAATCGTTCTAAGTTGCCCTTCCGTTCCGTGATCGAGGTGTAGTGATTGGATGTTCCTTTTGTTTCGGTGGTCGTTCGGCCGGGTTTTTGGATCACTCAATTTTCTGTTTTTTAGATGTGACTGGAGCGGCGTAGGAATTCTCGGAACATGTCTTGTGGAATAATCTGTTGATTCACAAAAATAATCAAGTATCTTTTTATTGAAGTTTTGTCATTGTTGATTGGACTGATCTGCTTAGATGTTGATACACGATCTGTTCAATACTGTTAGTTAATTTTAATGAATGTTTGAATTTAATTGAAATAAACCACCCACCCATGTGAGTGGCCCCAGCAGCATCATTACTGTTGGTTCAAATCGGTGCCAAAAATAGAATACTTTTACTATGCATCTCTCTGCAGGGAATTAACCAGGAACATTTTAAAATATCTTATCCGCTGCTGACGTCCCAGTGATTTCTCGTGGAAGTGCAGAGGTGTTCTCGGCTTCCGATAAAGCGAGTATCACGTCAACATATTCTTACCACTCCTTATTTGACCTGCACTCGGGCGAGGCTGGCGCCGGTGTTGCCTTAGTTTGGGATCACCAGTTTTTACACATTGAGGATGTATGCTAGTCCCAATAGTCATCTTTTGGTTCTCTGTGTAATAACAGCTGATTTGGCAATAACGGAGTAGCAACCTCGGGCGGTCAATCATGATCATGCTCATGCTCAGGCTCAGTCATCCTCAGAGTACAGAGATGTGCGGAAGTGGCCATCTTGAGCCAATCGAGCTGCGAGAACTGTCAAAATCTGAGCCAAACAAGCATGTTTCCTGTTAACTGAAATGTTTCGATTGCTAAGTATTGCAATGGAGTTAATATAAATGGTTTATATGTATGACGCTTCAAAAATCAAAAATGAAACATTCGTATTCAGCAGAACTCATGGTGTTATTAAAATAATGTAATATTTTATTATTATCTGTGTTCGATAATATTTTTTTTGATGTTGAGATGAAAATTTGGCGGAATTTGTACAGTAGGCCATTTTTCACTTTAGTCAATTCACTTAACTGGTGCCGTGTTGGAAAGATGCCGAAGATTATAGCTATGTTTCTGCACTGACACAGTGTCCAACGTCAGTATGTTGATGAGAATTCTGCTCCAGTGTCTAATTCTGTCAGTTTGTTTTGTTCGAAGATCCCCGCATAGCCGTTCAATAATGAAATTGCAAAGTCTGAAGTCAACATTAGGAATCACCTAGTAATCCTCGGAGTTCAGATATATGCGATGATTCCATGATTTAACACCACCGCGGTTAGTGCAAAACTTTGCAATACACTTCATAGTTGATATTTTTTTAAATGCTCATAATAAATCACTTGTTAGTTATAAATGTAAACAACAACAGGAGCTGACAACTACGAAGTGAACGCACAAAGCGAAAACATTTTATTCTGCAGAAGTGTTGGCAGCCTTTGTAAACAAAATGAACACCGATCGGATTAAATTTCCGCATATCTCTGTACTCTGAGGATTACTATTTATGACGATTGTCATTGTTGTTAAACGTAAGCAAACCTTATTACGAAAATAAAACAAAACTCTTTTTATTTCAAATCGATAATCCAGATATTATTGATAACTTTACCCATTATATTGCAATATAATACTGATCAACTACAGCATATGTTTTGGAATAACACCGCCTTTAACCTTCTTGACCAGCTTCAGACGTTTTTCGAAACCGTCACAGACGGCACGTATGACTTCCATCGGCATTTCGTCCCAAATTCGTTTGATTACGGGTTTGAATTGGCTCATATTAGACGCCCTGTGGTCATTTACCTTCGCCAGCATGTATGACCATACGAAATAATCCAAAGGATTCAGATCTGGTGAGCTGGGAGGCCATTCATTTTTTGTCCAAAAAGTCGGTCAAATTTTCTCGGCACCAGCCATGAACGAGATTTGCAATATGCGATGGCGCTCCGTCCTGCTGAAACACATAGTGATCATCTCCAAACACCTCTTGTATTTATGGCTTGACAACTTTCTCCAAAACTTCCGTTTTATAATATACGGCATTCACTTTAACGCATTTTTCGATGAAAAGCAGTGACCATCACTGACGTAGCACTTTGGAACCGTGGAATATTCCTATCACTCTCTGGAACAGTTCTCGAAGAGAGAGCCCACAATATGTCGTTCTGGATATTGTGGGATTGTTGCAAGACGAATAACTTTTCTTCGGAAAAGATAAATTCTTCCCCACCGTGCCGCGACAAAAGCAGACTTGCTTTTTCGAGTTGTTTCTGCTTGGAAGGTTCCGAAACTCCGTGAACCTTACGTTTCTTGAAAGCTTGGAATCCGAGGTCATTTTGCTGTATATTGTGCATTGACGATCTCGAAACAGATCAGATCTGCGGCCATTTTACGTACAGAGTGCTGTGATTTTCGTCTAATCCGTTCCCTGACCACTTTAACAACTCGTGCAGTCCGCCCCGTTCGTACGGGGTGTATGTTGTCACGTATGTTTTGGTGTAGTTTTGCACTATGTTTATACCAACGCTTTCAGGTTATGTCCGATTGTTTTCATTCGGTGTTTATCTTTTACCAGCGATGAAGGAGTTTTGTGCTGTGGTGATAAAATTTGTTTGAGGTACCGTGACACCTGCTCGTTACATGACCGGAAGAGATCCAGTCGTAAACAGAGTGCAAAACTACACCAAAACATACGTGAAGCATTTTGAGTAGTTGCACGACTACAATGCAAGGAAAAAGTGTATTAGAATATATTGGACCCGGTGTATTTACTCTCCAACCCATTGATTCAGCGAAGGATGGATGTAAAAACATGAGATTAATACGGGAACAGGTAACGTGCTGGAAAATTTATCATTTGATTTATGATTCTAAAATTTTCAGATAAGGGATCTCAAGTAGATGTAATGTAACATAACTTATTTAAATTTTTAAGTCATTCAATTTCTTATCGTGGTTTTTTAAATTATTCAGTATGTATTTTGTGTATTTTCGTTTGTTCAGCAGCTCAAGGAATATGAAAATAAGTATGTTTTTCGAATTCAGGAAGTTGTTCCTCTAAATCTATATTGGAAGAAAGGTCGTGTGTTTTCCATGGTGCTGCTTCTGTCCTGATCACTCTCCTTAAATTTTCGCTCATTTTGGTTACTAACTCGTGCTCAGGGCTGTCAAATGTTATTTTCAATGAAAAATGACCAACGATTTTTACCGAATTGCGTCTGAAAATCTCATCGGGCGAGAAAACGATGACGAAGATTTTCTTCTAAATCTCATCGATTTTTTCGTCATGACTGCACGTGATAGTGTTTTGGTCATCGCTATTACCCAGCACATTTATTGATATAATTGTAAGTTTCATCACAAAACTTCAAATAAAATTTCCACTCTATCGATTACATATTATTACTTGGCTAATTTTAAGTATGTTAATTAGAAATTTGTGAAACAAAATCGTATGAGAAAAAATCTCATGACTGCATGATGGTGTGAGATTGACAAGAAAGCTTATGATAGTTCATTTCGTCTCGTGACAGTGAGATGCCCTGTTTTTTCATCCTCACATGATGGCCGTGAGATTTACCAGCTCTGCTCGTGCTACATAGATTTTCAGAAGTTTTTATGGGAATGACTATGAGAAAATCAAACTGGTTCTTATGCTTCTAGCGCTTTGTCGCTAGATATACGAAAAATTCTTCCCAGAACAACTTAGCCGACGATGACTTTTTGATTGTACGTCAGGTTGATCAATTATTGATCAATTCCTGAACCTTTCTGATATGAATGATGCACAGCTTATACAGCTTTACGGCATCAACCTAAACAATGAATATATAATTAAACCAAAGTTCAATCGAAAAGTAGCCTCCACAGAGGTTATTGGTGGAAGAATTTCCCGTTGGCACTGATGGCAAACAATTTTGTATGCATGCCGATAAACTACAGAGTTTGGTTTGTTTTCCATAGGATATTTTTTCCAATAAGCAACTTCAAAAGGCCAGTGCACTTCGAGTTCCCAACCAATTGAGCTGAAATTTTGGGAAGAATCAGGACCTGAATTGAAATTCATCGAATGGGTCACAATCGACAACATCGGAGCAACGAAGCAACAATTGGCTTTCAATTATCTCATACACCAAGCAGCCTCGCAACAAACAAGCAGAGCTTCGCAACGCCTGCCTTTCCTTCGTTTGCGTTTCTATCGAGTCTCATCGATGTGGACGAACGAATGTGTGGTTGCCTTTATCATTTTCATTTTCATCGTGTTGGTGATAGAGTCTTCACGGTTTTTTTGCATATGTTTATATAATTTTATCACACGACAACATGTAATTATTACACTTTAAGTTTTCATCTCATAAAATAATTATTATAAAAAACAATATATTGAGGAAGGAACCAAACGAGAGTAAATAAATAAAAGTGATAGGGCCGATAACAGTTTTAATAATCGTCATTAAAATGGCATTATGAAACTCTTCGACTCGAAAATCGATAGTTTTCCCGACCAGTGATATAACAATAACAAAATTATAACAAGCCTTGTTTTGACTAGCTGACTATGATATAACTTTGTTTTAATCTTGCAAATAGAATAACACATTTATAACAAATTAAGATATAATGGCCTGGAAGGCTCAATCTGCTTAAAATAGCAGATGAATTGTAACACAAGCTGTCATGGTTTTGTTTCAAGATAACAAAACTGTTGAAATGTTTATTATGTTTTTGTTTTAACCATATCATAATTTGCTTTTGTTTGTTACCTTTGGAGGATTTTTATGTTACGATTTCTGTTCTTTTAACTACATCCGCGAGCTAAATTCTAACAACCCTTGTTCTAAAAACAGCGTAACTGAATAAAATAACATGATATAATTTTGTTGTTTCCTTCTGGTCGGGAAGGCATAGGCGCGAAATCAACAAGCTAGTTGTTCGTTCTAACTGTGTTTCATTTTCATATTTGTTTCATTCTGAGCGCCCAGTACAGTGTGCGAGAACAAAAAACAACGATTCGAGTTTAATAAACTACTAAATAATGGTGAGATTTAACATATTTGAACAGCTGGCTGCGTTAGATTGGAGAACAAGTGCAACTCCAATCAGAATGCATTATTGCAAGCATGGAACATACACACACACCCATCTGATACATTTCCGTCACACAGTAGTTCCGGACAAGAGTAAGAGTTAATTTCTCTGAGTTAAGGAGAACCACTTTCATACGTAAACAAACGACAGCGTTAAAACTAACAATGGGTAACCCCTTCACTGGAAATATCCTATTCTATCATGTGACTGGAATTGCACAGCTCTGTCTCTTGATCAGATCGACTCAACGCTCTGCAGAAAACACGTGGAAACTCCTGTAATCAATTGATTTCATTGGGAAATGGACGGAGAAAGATTTCGGTTTCACAGCCAGAAATTTGTATATGCCGTGCAATCTTCGAAAACACCTACGTTAATCCGAATCCCGACAAAAGACTTTTTATGAGAATTTATTGAGAAGAAAAACGCAACCAAGACGAATTTTACGCCTACTCGTCTTCGTGATTGGCAGCACCCTCTCAGAATCCAATGAAACTTTGTGGGTGGGTGGACTATACCTTTTCAAGCAACTTTGCATACTTTGTTTTTTCAAAATTTATCTAGACTACCATTTGAAAAGGGCTTAAGTTTTTTGATCGATTTTATTTAAAATGTAAACATTGTAAAATCGATTCTTACACACTAAAAAAAAAAATATTTGAAGTCGATTTGCAAAATATGGCTAGCTTAGAATTGGACGAAATTTGTTTCTAAAAAAGGCAATATAATTGTCTAAAAGTTCACTACACATTGCAAGATGGGCAATTTTAAGGAAAAAAAGGTTTTTCTAACAACAAATTTTTCATGTCAACATAACTCAAAAAGGAAAAGACTTATAAAAAAGTGATGTATGGGTGACTTTTAGAAAATTGTCTTAGCTTTTAAGAAAAATATTGTAAAAATTATAAAATCGATTCTTACACGCTAAAGAAATAAATATTTTAAAATTTAAAGTCAATTTGCAAAATATGGCTATCTTAGAATTGGACAAAATTTCTTTAAAATATAGGCGATATTCTTTTCTAAAAGTTTGCCATACATCAAAAGATGGGCACTTTCAAGGAAAAAAAAATTTCTATCAAAAAAATTTTCATGTCCAATTTTAACCGTGTATCGCGCTAACTCGTCTTATAATTTGGTCCTTAAACCTCACAGAAGCCAATTGAATTTAATTTTAATGAATATTTGAATTTTTTAAGGGTCTTTGAATGTTTGAAATATCAAGCCTACTATTTGGAAAGGGATTATTTTTAAATTATTAATAATTTTTAATTTTAGTGATAATACAATTAAATCAGGTGGTTGATCCTGTTTATTACCAAACCTTTGAAGTATATTTTAAGAAGGACAATAAAATGGAAAACAAAAGCTTTCTCATAATATCTGAAGTATTGACCCATGACTCAATAGCAGTTCAGTTGTTTATATCAAAATTGCTAGATTTCATTAAACAAAATTCAATATATTGCTCAAACATTATTTTCATGTCAGATGGATCAGCGGGCCATTATAAGAACAGAACTTTGCCAGCGTGTGCAATTTCAAGTCCATGTATGGATTGGAACGTCTCATGGGAAAGGTCCATGTAATGCTATTGGTGGTAATCTCAAGCGATCGGCAAAAAATATTATTATTATTGCTCAAGATTATGGAAACACAATCAAAACTCCTCGAGAACTATATGACTGGGCAGTTGAAGATTCAAACAAAAAAGTATTACAAAACTGAATTTCTGCTTCATATCAGCTGAACAGGATGCAAAAATGTCAGAAGAACTTGAGGAGTTCTATAGCCACGTGCTACACAAGTTCATTCCTTCATACCTATTTCAAAAAATCAAATTTCAGCTTAAAGGTTTTCTGATTCAAAGGATAATCCAAAGAAAATCACTTTGTTTGTGAAAGATTTATAAATTTAATATATGAAGCTATGTTAATTATCAATATGTGAAGATGTTCATATAAAAAATAAATAAAATAAAACCCTTATCAATAAACCTATGAGTTTTCATTGACATTAACAGTATTTCGAAAATTCATATAACGTCATATTTGAATTGTCTTTAAATTGATATGCATCAACCATTTAAAGACTACTCAAATATGCTATTGTTTTAGATTTATCAGCCCCCCTCTATCACAATTTTTCCCATACCTTTTACACATTCTGTAACAAATCTTGACCTTCCTTAAACCCTCATAACCCCCCCAAGATATACGAAGTCAGATTTCAATCACCCCTAAAAATAGGATTACCCGAACAAGCAGTTATGAATGACTTGTACTTACACGTTTGATTCTGTTTTACTAATGTAAAGGGAAATTTAATGTTGTTGACCCTTTTCAAATGTTAGTCTAGATGATTATTGGTTTTTACCAAATGTTCAATACATTCAATTATTTATAACTGCTAAATTTTATTGGACCCTATAGGGGTGTTGAAGACCATAACTATATATACGAGTTTGCGTGATACACGGTAAAAATAGGACATGCAAAAGTTGTTGTGAGAAAAAAAAATTTCCTTGAAAGTGCCCATCTTGCAATTTAAGGCGAACTTTAAGACAATCATATTGCCTTACTTAAAAAAAAAATTTCGTCCAATTCACCGTTAGTAATTTTTTGCAAATTGACTTTAAATTTTAAAATATTTTTTTTTAGTGTGAAAGAATCGATGTTACAATTTTTACAATATTTTTCATAAAAGCTACGACAACTTTCTAAAAGTCACCCATACATGACTTTTTTGTAAATCTTTTAGTTTTTGAGTTATGTTGACATGGAAAATTTGTGGTTAGAATTACTTTTTTTCCTTAAAAGTGCCCATCTTGCAATGCATGGCGAACCTTTAGACAATTATATTGACTTTATTTAAAAAAATCGGCCAATTCTAAAATAGCCATTTTTTGCAAATTAACTTTAAATTTTAAAATATATTTTTTTAGTGTGTAATAATCGATTTTACAATTTTTAAAATACTTTTCATAAAATTCAATACGATTTTCTAGAAGTCACCCATACATCACTTTTGTGTGTGTCTTTTCCTTTTTGAGTTGTGATGATTTAAAAAATAAATCGACCAAAAAACGTAAGCCCTTTTCAAATGGTAGTCTAGATAACTTTTGAAAAAAACAAAGTATGCAAAGTTGCTTGAAAAGACATAGTCTACACACCCACAAAGTTTCATTGGATTCTAAGAGGGTGCTTCCAATCACTGGATGAGTTGGCGTGAAATTCGTCCCATGCGAATATCTACACTGAAATAATCCGAACGTTTATTGTGATTTAGATATCAGAGCTTTTAAATTGCATTTCATTCCAGCAGCAATGCATGAGATAAATTTAACAAAGATGAGCTTTTGCTTAAAAAATTATCGAAAATGTATGGAATGTCCCAGAATTTAATACGAATTATGTTGTATTTTTGTATGCTTTGTGACGCTCCAATTATGATTCTGAAATGAAATTCACACTCCTTTTTCCCCTCTCCTTGGCTGGATTTTGTACCTGGACGCTGGTGGGAGGGCCTAATCTCATGTTAATGATTCATTGGAGATAGCTGATTTATGATAGATGTCGCTAGTTCATGTCATTGTATGACCTTCTACTCTAATGAACCATTCATGGGAGAGCCAAAGGTCCAGCCACACAAAGTAGTGATAATATCACACTTGCTCCTCTTTCTATTTAATAGCCGCGTCGTAGCACGCATGTATGCAGGCACTAAAGTTGAGTGTGATATTGGCGGGTTGGGCCGCAAATCACTAAAAATTTAATCATAGATAGATTTATTCAATTTTGAAAACGTTTAATATTCAATTTGGGATGGAAGTTTGAACTGTGTCCTAGCATTTCCTATGCAGTGGACTTCTAGACCGTGGCCATAAGTGTTTTGGTTTTGTGGGATGCGGAAGTCCCGTTTAGGAACTCAGAGTATCGTATCACTGGGGTTTGTCATAGGAGGGTTTGTTCAGAATGAAAAAGGTGTGCTACAGGCGGGCTTTGCCGCAATTTACGCTTAGACGAGACTAGAAATAGTTTGTAGACGCCTGACATCAGGTAGTTAAGGGACACGACAGGAGGTGCACTTTTCATTGGCGTAGCAATTCTTTCCTTTTTTTGTTTATTCATTGATTGTCATTAAATAAACACCAAACATACCTAAATTGAAATTCTAATTCTAATTCTAATATAAATTATAATTTAAATATGTGCGGTATACGACAGCCGACTTTCAAATTATAGCAAATCATAGAGAGATGTTACTTTGATATAGCAACTAGTAGCGTAAAAACCATCATGAAATTTACAGTGGCATCTCAAATAGCCTGGTCACATTGATTCGAACTAAGCGAATGGCTCTCTCTATCTTTTCGGGATTTGCCGTGTATCATTGTAATGCGGTATTGTAAATTAACGATTTTATGATCTTCTTTTTGCAGTATTTTTAACCGGTCCAAAACTCCCTACCTTAACCACCTACCCAAACCTATCCTTGTTCCTTCCCGTGGAGTTCATGTGGTCTGAATAGACTAGTTCGCCATTACCCCTCCTTCATCATCGGCTTTGGACTGACTTGCGCTCTTATTACCCCACCAAATGCTGCAAATGAAAATGAAAATGAAAAATGCAATCAAAAGAGGTAAGACGAAATGACACCATACAAAACAGTGGACATGATCATAATGAAGAGAAAGGAGATGCAAACTTGGGAAATGTAACACCTTTTGAGGCAGTGTCAACAGCGTCTCTATGGACGACATGATCCTTGCACGGCTGATGAAATGCTTCAAAAGGATAACTTATAACTTCTTATTTTTGGTTCGCGAAAACTGCTTCGGAAAACTCTCAAAACGAATGAATGACACACCAACGGACTACAAAAAAAACAAAAGGAATAAGGAAACAAATTATGTAAGTTGTAAACGTGAAACTGACTAACAAAATAAAAAATAGACCTTGGAAAAAGAAAACAAACGAAAGGACTCAAAATTCTCAAACGTGGCTCCTTCCGAGTCATTTGCAACAGCGTCTTCTTGGACGACATGTTCCGTGTACGGCTGGCAAAATGATTCGAAAGGATCTACGCAACGATATCATCAAAGACCTGGTGTAGAGGTTTCTACTCTATTCAGAGTCCCGCCGGTAAACCTTCAAAAAAAAAAAAATCACACTTGGGGGAAAAAAAAAGGATAAAAAACAAGAAAAAAGAAGAAGGATGAGTAATATACAATACCCAACGCATGTTATGCGACACGGGGGAGTGGCACACTGTGCAGGTGTGCATACAGCCGCGAGTCAGGCGCGGGCACGAAGAGTGCACTTTGTAGACGAAATACGCGTATCTGTCAAGAAAAGCAAGAGAGGGGGGGAAGGAGGACACACCCTCCTCTTGCGCGGCACGGGTCCCCCACACGCCACACTCAAATATACAAAAAGGCCTTCTAGGGACGGTTTCCCCCAAGGTGGTGACAAAAAAAATGAAAAGAGTTTGGAAGAAGGCCAAAAAACAGAGATAAGAAGAAGAATGAGTATCATTAACACCGGAGCGGGGAGTGCGGAGCAATAAGGGGTCGGGGGGAGCCCGCGGGAGAGGCGGACCGAGAGCGCCGGGTGGCGAAAACGGGATAGGGGGGGGAAGCAAAGGAGGGGCGGAACAAACGGGATTAGAGACGGCGCAGGCGGCAAGCAGCCGGAGAGCGGAGAAACTAAATGCAACTTATGGTACTCTATTAATCGAATGAGTTTCCATCCCAATCAACCAACCAAAACATTTGGAAAACATCAAGTTATGGAGAGTGAACTGGTAAGGATGAGTAAACATTCCGAATAAATATTTTTGTTAGGATATAATCGACTGTAATTTCGGTTACATTTTATTCAATCCCATTGGTAGCTACCTGTAAAAGCAAATGCATTCATAAATAAACAACCACAAAAGCATCCCAAAATGTTGTCCCCAGGATGATGGTATTCCTAGCGTGCTACAAACAAGTTGATAAGATATATGAGAAGTCCGCATTCTCGGTTGTGATCGTGACGATGTGAACTGAAGCAAATAAAGAATAAATACTCGTATTTGCCGTCCAATGTTGTGCATCCAAGCAGATGAAAAAAAAATCAAGAAATGTTGTAAACATGCATTTTGTCGAATTTCATCCTAACTAGGCTAAATAGTGTAGTGAGACAACTCCTAACAAATTCTATGCTCATTTCACTGCAGTTATAACTGTATAATTGTATAATAGTAAAGTTGTAAAAATAATTTGTATTTAATAGATAATCAGATATGGATCCATGAAAATGATAAATAGAATTAAAATCTCATAACAAAAAGTGATTCTGTCAATTCAAAAGTAACAATATAAGTTTTATTCCAGCCGTTTGGTTTCCTCCCGGCTTTGTTGATAAAACTACATTCAAAACTATTTTATCTACTAAAACCTCCTCTATGCTTCTGCCAAAATTTGAACAAAGTGGCCCACTCTATAGACGGTTGTGAAAACAATTTAATAAAACCTTTATAAGACCATAAAGATTTTGAAAATATTTTAGTGATAGATGCTATGAACGCCTGAGAACCTTCATAAAACCTATTGGCTGCCATGAAACCCAGCATACGGCCAAATGGCCACAGCTGTCAAACTTAACTGTGATATCGTGGTTAATATTTATTGTTCTGCTTTTCTGATTTATTTAGCAATAAAAAATATCTGAGAAACAAGGTCTGGTGTTGCGGAGAATTTTGTTTGATAGCAAAATATACAAAACTTTTGTTTTGTGATGAAATTTTTTTACAGCGTATAATTTACAACAACAAACACAAAATTAAAACAAGTATATTCAATAAATTAATACTGAATTTTGTGAAAATTGATGGAATTCAATAAGGTTATCTAAAAAAATGAATTTGGTCCCCGATCTACAGTTTATTTGCATTACAAATAAAATGTTGTGCATTTATTTTTCCACATTTCAATTAATTTTAATATTTAAAATAAATCACAATTTAGCCAAAAAGTCAAGTTATCTTCGCAATACTACTTTTAAACTATTTGGTTATTTGGTGGATTCCCTCAATGCCAATTTGCCGTTTAATCTATTTACTGGAGGCAAAATGATTTTGGAATGCTTTTTCAACTGACCATAATAAGATAATATGAATGAGTCCTAAAACGGCATTTCAAAACAGCATTTTATGAGTTCATAAAGTCGAAATAAAACCTTTGATAGAATTTGAGAAAACAAAGTTTTTAGATCGTTTTAAACAAGCTGTGTAGGTTCTCCTAAACTTGACTAAATATGAAACCTTTTGGCGCCTCTTGGTGTCATATTAAAGCCAAATTGATTTCTAGAGGCTTTCATAAAACCTGAATAAAATTTAATAAAGCAGGATGGTTTTGGCAATGTTACTTGAGTTGTGATCTTTAAGTCAAAAGAATTTAGAAACCCTCATAGGCATGTTGTGGCTTTCCAATTTGTCGCTTGAATCAGGCATTTTTCCCAATTTATGGAAAAGTCCTCATATAGTTTCTATTTTTAAAAGGTGCAAAAAAATCTCACGAACGAAATTATAGTGGAATTGCTACTATCTCTTGCATTCCAAAATATATTAACTACCATGCAACATGGTTTCTTTAAATACTACTACAAATTTACTCGAATTCGTAACGCTAACTCGCACCATATTTCGTCTCCCATAATTGATTGCTATCTCAATGGCTCATAACTTTCAAGAACAGAAATCAGTTACCTCACATTCAACAAGTGTGATAAACACATAGTAAGCGTGCAAATTACGCCAACATCTACCTCCCACTTCGCCATGGCCAACCACCATTACGAGCCATTTAACAATTGCATAAGACAGCTAGCTGGTCAGGTAGGGTCGTTGTTTGGCAGTGTGTTTCCGGTGCCTACATGTCGAGTTCACAAACGTGCTTTTGCGTCAGGACTGCTACTTGAACCACATAAACCACTTCATTGCAAGCACGTTGAACGCAACATATGCATATGTGCTTTCAACGACGTAGCACGTGCTGAGAAAACAGAATTTCGTCACTAACTCAAACGGATTCAAATTGTTACTCATTTAGAAAAAAAAACCTGACCGGAAGCTGCCTTTCTTTGGGAAAAGAATTAGGTTAAATTACACTTGTCGACAGAGATTTTTAGACTCAGAGCTCCATGCTAGTTTCCGTTAGCTTGGGCCCCAAAACAACCGAAAATGGTATTTTGACTTCATGCGATCTGCATTTTTCTTCACAAATTGGCATCAAAAATTGAAATTTTGTTAATTTTTGAGAACCACTTAAATACTGCCTCAGCTGAAATGTAAATGCTCCAGAAGCATTTTTCTGAAATTCCTAAGACCTAAACAAAAAACTTTGCAAAATAAAAATGTGTCGATCCGACTTCACCAGAAACAGACCGTTGAAAGGCAGCATATTTTAGCAAAAAACAGCAAAGTACAGACTACGCGGATTCCCATGATGGTAGTCTCAAATGATAAATGGGGATTGACCTTTGTTGTTTCATCAGATAATAACTCGTGATCCTTCGTATGTAGGAAGCTACATTTTTCAGCAAAGTTGTTAAGTAATTCAAGGTCTTCAAGATGAAAAACTTATTAGTTCATAATCATCTCACTAAGTGGCGCTAGTCTAAAATTATTTTAAAACCTGAATTTCTAGATCCTTGACATATAGTTAGTTGGCGTCTTGAGCAAAGATGTTTGGTTGATTGAGGCCTTTTGGATGGCGTTAACAATAGTTCAGAACTCGGCCGCTACTTGGCGCTAGTTTACATGTGAACTTTGTGTATTAGCTGTATTTCGTTAACTAGATCGTGTATAAATTTACTGTTTTAAGGAAAATTAGTTGTAAAATTATGAGCTTCCAGACGCAAGATTCAACAGTTCACAGTTATCTCACTCCGCAGCGCTAGTGTGCAGGTTAATTTACTGTACAATCTGTATCTCAAGATTATTGACATATAGCAAGATGGCATCCTCCAAAAAGATATTCAAGGGGTCAGGGCTTTTTGAATGGTAATATCTTTATTTTGATATCGAGATCATGCATGAATTAATTGTTTGCAGAAAATTTATTCGGATAACCATGGTCTTCCAGACGGTCGACTTCATAGTTCAGAATTATTTCTTTGCGTGGTGCAGGTCTGCCTGTGAACTATGTAATGAATGTTTACCGCTAGTGCACATACTTCAGGGCAGTTCTACACAAAACTTCGGGTAAGTCCACTTCATGGAAGTTCGTCAGAGAACTTCATGTAAATTCTTCATGTAATTTCTTCATAGAACTTCATGTAAGTTCTTCAGAGAACTTCATGGAAGTTCTTCAGAACTTTATGGAAGCTGTGCAGAGAACTTCATGGAAGTTCTTCAGAGAACTTCATGGAAGTTCTTCAGAAAACTTCATGTAAGTTCTTCAGAGAACTTCATGGAATCTCTGCAGAGGACTTCAGGGAACTTCTGCAGAGAACTTCAGTGTATCTTCAAATTGCTATCTTAAGGCCTTAACCCTGTTAAACCCAATGTGTGTCCTCGTTGTAACTACCTTTTTTTTTCGAAAGACCTTCGACCTAACATACAGAATTTATCTAGGGTGGTAACGTATAGGGGAGAGGATGAATTTTGTGGTGGATGAATTCCGTGTACTGAGATAGTTGGTCTAGATCTCAAAATACAGGTGATACAAATAGTGCACATGTACACTCGCGCTACGTAGCGAACGAGTTCTGAACTAATGTTTACACCATCCGAAAGGCCTTGACCACTCGAACATATTTGCCGAAGACGCCATCTTGCAATATGTCAAGGATCTCGAGATCCGCGTTATTCAGTAATTTTACATGCACACTAGCGCAGCGTAGTGAGATAATTCTGAACTTTTAAGTCAACCGCCTGGAAGGTCATGATTTCCCGAATAACTTTCCGGAAGCAGTAAATTCATAAATGATCTAGATCTCAGGATACAGGTAATACAAAAAGTTCACATGTACACTAGCACCACGTAGCGGACGAATTCTGAACTAATGTTTACACTATCCAAAAGGCCTTAGCCACTCAAACATATTTGTCGAAGACGCCAACTTCCTATATGTCAAGGATGCCTAGATTCGGGCTATTCAGTAATTTTACATGCACACTAGCGCCACGTAGTGAGATAATTCTGAACTTTTAAGTTTACCATCCTGAAGGCCTTGATCTGTTGAACAACTTTGCTGAAAAAAGTAACTTTCTATATGCGATGGATCACGAGATATTCTATGATGAAACCAAGAAGGTCAAACCCCATATATCACTCGAGACCCTCCTCAAGGGGATCCGCGTTAGTCGGGGGGTTGATTGTACTTTTTTTTTTTTTTTGACAAAATATGCTGCCTTTAAACGGTTATAACTTTTTCCGGTGAAGTCGGATTGAAACGTTCGGCAAAGTTGCTCGTTAAAGGCTAAGAAATATAAAAAAATGCTTCTGGAGCATTTACATTTAAGCTGAGGCAGTTATTTGAGTGGTTCTCAAAAAATATCAAAATTTCAATTTTTGATGCCAATTTGTGAAGAAAAATGCAAATCGCCGGAGGTCAAAATACGATTTTCGGTGGTTTTGGGACCCAAGTTAAAGGAAATTGGCATGGAGCTCTGGGTCTCAAGACTTTTTTCGGATTTTGTCAACCAGAGATCATCTTTGGCGGATGGTGTAGAGGTAGAGCTCCAAATGTTGGCCTAAATGTATTTAATACTAAGATTATAAGCATTTATGATGGAAAGTTGTAATTAAATCACCAGAATCTAGCGTCCGACGTCAAAATGTCCACCAGTTGAAAGCAACATTCTAGAAAAGTGCACAAAATTTAAATCTACAGAACAACATTAGCACCGTTTCCCTATGCACAGAAGTTTTTACATAAATGCAGCATCATTGCTTTGAAAATAGATGCAAGCAGCGCCTGCTGCGTCGACCGGAATACGGCATATGATGAGCTGAAAATCTATGCAGCACGATTGAATGGCGTACGGTACACAGAATAGAGAAGCAGCTTTTCCCAGCAGGGTTGTATGGCCAAATTTAATCTGAATGCTTTATGTATTGACTTGCGTAAAGATACTGTTATGAGGCCATGCTTCCCCGTAACCTTTGAAGCATCTTCTATTCATAGTTAATACTTCAAACACAGATCAACCCTACAGTATGCGTAGCATCATTCCGTTCTGGGACATTTGATTCAATGGTATTTTCTTTGAAAAACGGAAATATGGCCCTTCTATACAAAAGCTTGAAAAATCTAGTCTCAGATGCATTGCTTTAAATGGTTCTCTGTCAACACAAATGAATGTGAAATTTTGGAAGATGAAATAATATGAGGGTTGAAAAAAGTAAACAATCCTTGATGAACATTGTGTGCTTCAAATCATCATCAAATAACACGACTGTTTTCTGCAGGTAGATATTTTAATTATCGTATTCAAGATTTAATGAATACTTTATCTAAATATTTTCGTTTATGTTTCTAAATCTATTTCATGGCTACATATAGGCAGTAATTCTCAAATTGAATTCGTTTTCTATGTTGATTCCATACAGGAACATAAGACACATTTTTCAATGCCTGCGTGGTTCTACTACATACAAAACATTGTATTATATAAATTTTCTATAAATTGCCTATTTTGTGTTTTTAGATGTTGTGCTACAGCTAAGGGATTAGTCACTAGGTACATTGTGGGAGAAGTAGAGTCGGCGCAGTTCGGGTATAGTTTGTGCACATCTTGGAACAACTACTTGTCCTATTCTGATATATGCTAGATTAAAGTTAAATTAATGATTAAATGAAATGAGAGAACTGCTATGAAACTATTAAAGCTAACCGTCGTTATAAAATCCATGTTTATTACTTTGAAATGTCTTATGGATTAATTGCAATCCAAAACATTCAATCTGTGAATACGTTAGTATCAAACAATCATATCTAGTTATTAAGACCGACATTATCGGCACGCATTGGCACAGATCAGCATATCTGTGATATACTTGGGGCATACTGAGAAAAAATCAAGTACAGGGTGCGGCAGAAAATAATGCGAAAATTTGTTCTATTTCTTTCAAGTCCCATTTTCAACTAATTCAAGCAACATTATCAACCCTTTTCGAGTGCAGTTATCATTATTAAGTCCTTTTAAACAAATTTATTCAATGTGTCCTCCATTTTTATTAATAGCATCCTCGAGCCGACGCCGGAAGCCAGAGCATGCCTTTCGGACGTAGCCCTCCGACATTGACGGCCATGTGCGTGTTGCGGTTGACTTCAGGGTTTTCACACTAGGGTGTGATGTTTTGCCGGCTCGTGCTTCAACATATGCTCAAATCGAATAATCCAACTTCATGTTATCGTTCAACCATTGCTTGGTTTGATTGGACGTGTGACACGGCTCTCCATCCTGCTTAAGAATAACGTTTTGGTCCTCGGAGAAGTTGGCCTTCACCCAGAAAAGCACTTGGTCCTTTAAAATACCGATACACACTTCGGTATTGATTTTAACTCCAGCATCAATGAAAACAGGCGGAATTTTCAAACCGTTGGACGCCACCATAGCCAAACATCATGACACCAGCCGGACGTTTGGTTTGAAATTTGAATTTCACTTTTTCCGGAACGTTCTCCATTTTCTGCGGTGAAATGAACCGGTCCATGCGGCTGTTGGCCACAGCATCGATGCTGAATAGCTTTTCGTCGGAGAACTTGATTATCATTGTTTCCTTCTTCAACAAGGAAAGCAATCTCTTGAAACGAGTCACTCGTAGTTCCGTGAGCCCGGCCCGTAATCAAGTGGCGTTTCACTCTGGCAGTGGAAGATGCATGCAGGTCTTCTTTGATGATTCTCCGCATGGATTTCTCCGAAATATTGGCTTCCTTTAAAAGTTTTCTTATGGAACGCACCGGGTTGCGAGCAATTTTTGCACGGACCGATTTGATCACGTTCGGCGTGCGTGCAAAGCGCGGACGTCCGCTTCCCGGCTTCCGCTGCTTAGGACCATCCTGCAGGGACTTTTTTATGCGGTAAAATGTTGCCAAATGGCAACCTACCACCTTGGCAATCTTTTTCGGCTTCTTCTGGGCGAGCAACAAACTGGTGATCACTTCTTGGTGCGAACATTTTGACCAGAATTTGCAATAAAACAAACAGAATGTTTGGATGCATCTCTTGAAAAGTAAACATAAAAAAAAACACACTTTCGATAGAAATTAGTCACTAGCTACACGAATTAACCCAATACTCAATTTTGAACATTTTCAGCATTATTTTCTGCCGCACCCTGTAATATAATTGAGGACTGTGACCTAGTCAATTAACCCAGGATTAACTCTTTACGGGCAACTAAGGCCTAATAATCCGCATTGAGACCATTGGGCGGACTGCTCTTATAAACATGTAGTCAAGACCACTTCGCGGTTTTCTGGACAAAACAGATCGACACCTTCGATTTCCTAGTGACATCCTGCATCGACATGTGTGGCCAGCGCATTTACATCCTTCTACTGACTTTCTTGGCCATCTTGGAATCATCAAGCCACTTTTGTCACCAATTCTTTCCATCCATTGAACAGCTATACCTATAGGTATAGCTATAGCTTCTTAATGATCCATCATGGGTTATATTCGGAGTGGGCCAGTTTTGCTCAATTTTTTAGTTTGTACACTCACACGGTTAAAAGGATTCAAAGCAGGACGCACAACAACATGTGAAAGTTCTGGAAGCATCGGCGGAAAATGCGAGGCAGAACTTTCAAACAACTTACAACTAGACCTACTGCGATGTTCTCTTCAAGTCAGAGAACTCGACACTAAAGAAGTCTGTAAGTTTCAGATGAAATAGGCCTCTCTGTCAAAGGACAAGCTTTTCCTAAAGATCGTATCTTTTTTATGGGTACACCTTGAAGCTGTTTTGCGAAAAACAGTATGATTTAATTTGACAACTGTTCATTTTACGCATGTTTTAGGCATAGCAAACAAAAGTGAATTACGCAGCTGAAATTATATTTTTTTCACTCCGAAGTGCAACAATGAAAGGTTTGACAGGAGAAAAACGTAAAACGATTGTCATCAAATAACTTATTTTTGTTACTGAACCCATAAATGATTTTTAATTTCTGCGAAATTGGAAATTAATCATTTTAAATAATGTAAATCTTTGAATTATTATATAATTTTGATGGAGAAAGAAACGGCTCTTTTGAGTAGAATTTATTGTGTAAAAAATCGTTCTATCTTTTCAAATACGCATCATCATATTGAATGAAACATAGACAAAATTAGAAATGATAACAAATACCAATCAAATGCAAGAAAGAAAACGATTCAATCTCCACCTTGCGCTTTAAACGTTTGATTGATTGGAACATAGATCTTTTAGAATCAAGACTAGATAGAATACTAAGGGGTCCAACGCCCACCGTCCGGCAGTGTTATTATGGAAGAAAAATGTTTGCAGTTGAACAAACTGTTGTCGACATGACAAACATTTTTAGCTACTGGAGTTGGAAGGTGATAGCTCTGTTGGGTTCCAGTGACCCATTTCAGAATGCCTGGTTACTCACGTCCATTTCGAGGTCACTTTTGCTTGCAACAAGCCCCTCTTAAACACAGTAGCAAACATCAAATGGATATTAGTACTGTGCATACACTTCCATCATCAAAGCGTTCTGTTTGAGGATGGCACGTATTTAGCAGTATCGTTCGAATTTAGTTATAATTAGATAGATCTCACCGGAAACTGTTGCTGATGTTCAGTCTTCGGCTTCCCTGTGATGCTAAATGATACATTATGTGCGAAATTTAATAAAAGGCAAGGAAAAAAAACTCTTCAGCTCTTCCTCTGTACATCACGTGGTGAGTGCGTAATATGCCAATCATTCAAAAGCGCATGCGCGTTGACTTTGTTCGTTGCTTCTGGCCAGCAAATGGCCGTTCTCTACATTGCACTGGTTTTCTTTTTTTTTTACTCCTCACTCTGCCAATAATCAAAATCCCCCGCTTTGAAGCGACTCTATATCGATTTCAAAACTACTAATAATGATCAATTCACTCGGGACAGAGCGGAAAATTATTCTAATTTAATAATTTATGTCCGGTTAGCACAAACACACAAAACTAAGCTTAAATAACTCCTCTTCCGAAGGGATGCACAAAAAACAAAAATGCAAAATGCGGAAATACTACCTAATACTTTTGGGAGGGAATCGATTATATTCACTACGTCTTACACAAAGCACGTGGAGATTTTATGATTTCACTGTTTGTTTCAGTTGAATTACAATTTTTTTTTTTTTTCTCGCGAGAACGCGCTTTTTTTCTTTAGCATTTCAAAACTGCGCTTTCACAATTAGCTTGTGCTTGCTCTCAACTTAAAATGATTTCTAAGCCGCACTTCCTGAAATCACTGGTAAGCTTTCGATGCCAAGTACCATTTTGCGTAGTATGATTGGGCGGCGGTACAACATACGTGTCTGGGAACGAGAAATTTTCTTAACGGAAACTTTAGACCAGACCGGGAAGACCACCACCACAGGGGACCCCACACACAAGGAAGCGCAGCAAAAACAAAACACGTCAGTTTCCAAGCACGGCTTGCTGCGATCTTATTCTAGAAATTATCCTGTCTTAGCCTTTTTCTTTCAATGGTTATAATTTACTTAGCCTTGCTTTTCTATTTACATAACCTAGCTTTATTCAAATCGCAAGTGATCATCAAACATCAACAAGTCACTTTCAATTCAACCAAAATGATTATTTTGAATAGTGTCAATCGCAGAGTCTTACTGCCCTCTACTATCATAATTACAACTTGTGAGTAATTGTAACCCATCGGTCTAAGCCTAAAAAATTATACATCATGTTCTACATCAAAAGTAACATATATTGTTTCTTCATTTGAAACTCAAAATCATACCGCCCTAGATGAAATTGAATATTGATATTGACAACAGCACAGTCGATGATGAACATCCATCGACGAATGAACAAAAACAAATAATGACTTCGAAACTCAGCGGTTGCTCTGGTCAAAAGAACACTGTCATTTCAAAATCAGTCAGTTAAGCTTGTCCTTATTTTCAGGTCATTTGAGAGTAGATGAATTGATTTTAGCCGGCGTTGAATAATATTAATATGATGGTGGTATATTAAACCTGTGCCATTTATATGATTGCCATTTCTCTGTAGCCAAGATGAACAACAAGCCTCGTGATGGATTGCAGCTTAATTTGCCAAAGGCTAAATCTCTTTCCGGTGTGTCCGGATCGGCGGAATATATGAAACATTGTCGACTGTCGACTGTAGAGTCACTGCGAATGTCAGACACAACACCATCACGTATCAACATGATAGATGAAGGTGCGCTAGCACTGCTGGCATATTTTACTGGACTCGAATCAATTCTGGCTAGAAATAACAAATCATAGTTCCTACTCTGATCTGGTTCGGACGTTTTCAGATTCGTATCTATTATTCAACATGTGCTGAAGCTGTCGTGGGAAGGACTCTCACACAGTCTGCTGTTTATTGGCCATTTTATCTTATTTTCACCCAAACGATAAACTTTCGAATGTCGTACAGTAGTGCATCACAGCTCAGAGAATAAAACATATCGAAGAATAATAAATTAATATCAAATGTATGGATAAGCGAAGGACCCCTTGCTATCGGATCATTAACGGTATGCTCTTTAAAATAAGTTTCTCGCATAGATTAGCCGAAAGTTAGAGTACTTTAAAATATGTAACTGAAGTAACAGGACTACTTGCCATTGGTTGCCTGTTCGTGAACTCTGTTGAATGAAGTCTTTTCCTCACTTTTGACCAAAAAAAAAAGAATCATTGAAATTGCTCCCATTGGAAATGTAACCGACTACTAGATCGCAAGAATAATACCGATTTCGACGTGACCGGTTCAGTTTTCAGGTCACGCTTGCAGTGATTGGGTGCATCATCCGCTCGATGGTGATTAACTCACTCGGTGGCGTACCGTAAAAATGAAATTATAACCTGGATCAATTCACCTATGGTGAGATCAGGCCACGATGGAAATCATTTTGAAACGATTTAAGTGATTTATAAATATTATACATATTTTGCCCAATAACTCTGCGATTGTTGTCCTAAAAGCTTTTACAATAATTAAAGACAATCTTCAGGCTGTGAAATCTATACCGTTACGAGTTACCGTTGAATCAGAACAAAAATAACCCATATTGACGTCAAGTTGTTCTTCGGAGAATTTCTACTGATTCCGGTCGGATTCAAGCGATTTCAATTACATTAAATATACACGTTGTTTCCAAGTGAAACACTCAGGGTTTTTTTTTTGCGTTGCCAGAGACAGTGCCGGTTACTTGAATTTCATTCAAGGTGAACGTGATTTTCACTTAGAATGATATTCGAAGAATTAATGAGATCATGAATGGTACTAATCTTTTATGGAATACCTTATTCTTAGCAGATTTTCAGTGGAATTCGATGAATTTATCCAAGCCAATATGTACACTCTTCTCTGTTAGAACAAAAAAAATGTAAATGCTTGCTCTTCATTTTCGATAAAAAAAAAATCGAAATTTCGTTTGAACAGTTGCCGAATACGCTTTCGATTCGATTTCAACGTTGTTGACCCTTGAACGGATATTGTTCAATCAAACAATAAAGATTCCCTATCTCATTGAATGGGCTTGTCGTGTATTTGAATTGCTCATCAATTAATGAGATGTGGGAAAACGAAAACGTGTTCGATTTTAATCTTTTAATTGAATTTGTACAGTTTCAAAATCGATTGAGAATATTCACTTAGTATGTGACTATAAATTATTTTATTTTGCAATAAAGAGAGTATAAGTTTCAGAATTTACCAATAAAGATGCACATACATTGATTTGATAACGCATTTTTTTTTTAAATTTGCAGTTCCATGTTTGATAATAAGAATGCCAACTCTAAACTCAATACGGTCGAGCAACCAAGTTTGGCTTAAAATTCAACCCAACTGAGAGAGGCGGTAGTCAGTTCTGTCGAACAATCCCCACCACAGTCAACAGTAATATTTTATTAGCAACGGATTCCAATCGGTATTGATTTTCAGTTGAGAAAGAAAGGACAGCGCTTGCTATGTACAAGGGAGATTCGTAATGGTGATAGATTACCATTTTGGTTCACTACACTGCTGCGACCATTACCCGGATATATTGTTGACATAGCTTTGTTTACCCGTAGCTGGTCAGGAAAGCTCTTCCGTTGATTATAGCAATGGTAACCAAGTGACCAGCCAAGGCTTCGTCTCTTCGGTCTAAAGATTACGTTACGCATAATCGAAAAGTATAGCAAACTTCACCCAAAATATGTATGCATGATGAACAAACAGACAACCCATCCTAACTCTTGATATTCAAGAGATTTTGGGTTGATTTCGAGTTTATATATTGATATTCAAAAGTATGCCTGACATTCGGTGGGGTTTAGGGGGGAGGATGTCGAATATCAATATCAAAATAGAATTGAAGCAAAGAGCGATGCGAAGGATGAAATCATCGCAGCAAATCAATCACATTATCATTCGACTCCTCGAATGAGGTTTAATAGCCCCGTTCCATGCACCCAGTGCCATTAGCGAATGTTTGAATATATTCGTTGCCATGCGGTTCTCTAGGTCTGCGGTTCGACATCATATTTTTGTCTTTATGCTGATCTAATCCTGCCGATTGAAGCTTTCACTTGCACTAATTTCTTCGTCCAAAACAATATATTCCAAATTGAATATACAGGTCGGACTCGATTATCCGGAGACTCGATTATCCAGGATTCGATTATCCGGAGTTTTAGACTCGATTATCCGGAGTACTTTTGTTACGATTTTTTTTAGTTTTTATGCAGAAATTTGAAATAATTGAGTATGTATAATAATACATAGTGATCTTGTTGATATCCTCATTTGCTACATTGTCATCGCAGAACCTTTGTAATTACATTCGTGGTTAATAAAACTAGTAAAATTTACCAGGTAACTTATTGTTTATTTAAGGATAAAAAGAAATTCATGCATTCAGTAACAACGCACGGGATAGGGGTTGTAAGAAAAAAATCAAACTATCTGTGAACCAATTATTTTCTCTAGAACATTTCCACGTACTTCTCGAACAGCAGGAGGAGTTGCCTTTCTAATGGAAGTCCGTTTTCCTCTGCCCAAGCAATTACTTGATCGATTCCCGATAAAGCTGCTTCATTTGAAATACAATTCAGATCAGAAACGTCATCCACATCAATCTGGTGTGGTTCCAAAACTGGCGAAGCACTTGATTTTTCAACAAATGCAACTGCATTTTCGCCATCGTAGAATGATGTGTTCGGGTGCAAAACGATGTTCACAATATCATCGTCGTTCAAGACGTCAAACTCCATGTCCTCTTCGTGTATGGTATTGTCCTGGTCCATCAATTTCTGCTTAATTGATAGCAAGCGTTCTCGTACAACCGCCAACGGGATGTCATCTTCATCATCGAATTCTGGTTCTATGTACAGCATTTTCCATGATTTGGCAATGGAATCAGCTCGGCTACCCAAAACATAGCATCCTTGATGTTGATTTTCTTGACCATGTCGTCGAATTCTCCTTGGCGTCCAAGAAGCTCACGCATACGCTTTTGCTTGTAGTTGGACTTTACCATCTGGTTGACGTTCTGGTCCATTGGCTGCAACAAGGCTGTTGTGTTTGGTAGTAGGAAGATCGTAGAGATTGTTCCATCTGCAGTTCTAAGTTCATCGGCGCTGCAATGTGCGGAACAGTTGTCCAGCACTAAGACAGCCCGCACCGGCAGTTTAGCACCTTCCAAAAATGCCGTGACCTTAGAAACGAACTCCTTGAAGAACCACTCCTTAAACAACTGCCGGGTCATCCAGGCATTTATTGATGAATCATAGTATACGGGCAGCTTATAGATTTTATTCAATGCTCTTGGTCGTTTTGACTTTCCAATCATCATAAGCGGAAGTTTGAACGAACCATCGGCATTTGAACAAGGCATAAATGTCACACGCTCCTTGTCCCCCTTTCTTCCTGGAGCTGATGGTTCGTCCATTGTGACAAATGTTGACGAAGAAGTGCATTTGAAAAACAGCCCGCTCTCGTCCGCGTTGAAAATCTGGCTGGAAGACAAATGCCGAACGATTTTAGATCAAAATGAGGATTATTGCACCGCTGATCTATTTACTTTTATCTATGTGCAAAAATATAAATGGCAACCCGGTCAATCGAAAAGTCATATTTTTAGTTTGGTTGAGTGTTTCACATTTTGTTGCTGGAAGACGATTGAAATAACTTAGGAAGAATTCATTCCACGAATTTCCGTAGGCGTGGTATCTATTCGTTGATCAACAAAGTGTTCCGGTTTGGCAAAACCAACAGCAGCATCACACACAACAAACGATTGAAATAGACGATGCGGGGGAGAACGTCGATTTACTTTCTATTCATGTATCCGGATTTCAAGGAAGGTAAGCAAGCTTCTTCAATACATTCTGTAACAGAATTTGTGCTAAGTACCAAGAATCAATACCATGATGCTTTATAATAAGGAGATTAAGACGTTGATTTCTTGACCTCCTTGCTGACAATTTATCTTCAAATCCTACTTACAGGTGACTTGGCAACATACCGTACGGCCACCGCCCAGAATCATAAACTAGCCGTAGTGACCAAAAACTACACCTGTAGGGGTTTATGTTGTACACTCATGGATCCATGTGCTGGAGCTTCGTCGAGTACTGGGCAATTGTTTCGAAGCCTTGATGAGAGGCCTTCTGTTAGACGGAGACGAAGAAACGGCGGATCCAGTGTTCGTCTTTGCACTATTTCACGAACTTCACTGGTTCAATTATTCATCACACCCGGTGCGGGAGCAAAAGCCCTTGACAAATATAAAAAGAACTACTCATCTTTCCATAGTTTTAATTAATCTTACTGTATCTTTAATCAATTGCATTCATTTTTTTTATAAAACTCAATTTAATGTTATCGCTTCAACGTCTACAATTAAAATCGATGAATTTATCATATAGATAAATGTTCCCAATGCTCATAATATTATGGTTATTTTATAAGAGCTTTAATTTAGACATCTTAACCAACATAATACAAATTATATTTTTCTGATATCCACCATGGACTGAAATGTATTTTTATGTTCGGACAGCTTACAAAAATTACCTTCGAATGGTGATATTTCTAGAAGTAGACCCTATGCGGCCTGATTTTCTCAATGGGATGATCTGTGATGATACCATCGTCAACCGATCATGTGTGATTGCTGGCAAGATCTGAAAAGTCTTTTCACGATGCTTAGAGCACAGGAAGCGTCAACATTACAAGACATACTTGAATATTATAATCTTCATCCTTGAGGTACTGTTGTGCTTATTCATGGTGCCATTTTAATCGAGATAACTCGTAATATCACGTATTTGATTTGCACGGATAGTAGCGAGGTGAGAGCGAGTCGTATCAATCAGCACGTCGCGTAGAATAGGATCAAGTTTGAACGAGAAGTCGGTCCATGGAACCATGGTCTGTGATGTCCACTTTGGTCCCGATTGACAGAAGCTTGCCAACAGCTTCGTGGAATCATTATGATTCGTTTGAATCATTAACCCATAGCCGATTTTGGGTCTTTATTGGTCAACTTTTTATCCCTAAATAATCTCCTACTGCTTGTTTACTTGTATTGTGGAATTTGTTTCACCCTTGCCCAATTCCAACAGATGAATACACAGCACAGACTGTAAAATTTGTAGATTATTATCTTATTTTCCATGTCGGTCCTGTGTGGTATGTAGGAAAAAATTAGGTTCTCTTTAAAAATTGTTTCTATGCTCACTATTGTAAAAAACTCGGGGGGGGGGAGGGGGGAGGAGCCCGAGCAAAGGCTTATACCAAAGTGATAACAAGTTCTAATATCTGATTATCACTGTTTGATCACTAAATATGTTATCATTCAGGCTGAATAAACAGCCAAAATAACAAAAGAGATAACAAATTAATATTCGTTGGATATCACAACATTAACTCGTTTTATTATCATTGAGTTCATTTTGATAACAAATTTTGTGATGTGAACAAATTCCTTGAGATAATTTCAAATTATGTTATCAACATGATATCAAATTCATACACCAATAACTGAAGTAATACTTCTGGTGAAAAGCTCAATTTCATATCCATGAAATGCTGGTAATATTCAGCATTCGTCAGCATGCTGGTGGTATTCAGTAATGTTCGTTAAAAATCATCTTTAAAAATTGATAACAAATGATAACAAAATAAGTCAATGTTGATAACTAAATTTGTTATGCGATAACAGGTGAGTTCAAAATGATATCTGAGATAACAAAACTTGTTACTTATTTGATATCAGTTTGTTATTTTACTTTGCTAGGGAAGTCTTTGCTTACCCTTAACATTTGCGAATATTTTGCAGAATATGTTCTTAAGTTCTTCAATATGTTCAAAGTTTACAATGTGCGCATAGCGGATCCGGTTCGGTAGGCCATTTATTGCTAGGAATGTTTTGCAGGTTTAATATTAATCAACAGTTTCATTTATTTTCAATGTTCCATTAAATGTTGAGCAAAGTAAATCTCTTTTTTATTTCATCTCTTTTGTTCTACCCGCTTTTTAAGTTCAGTTTGCAGGCAATGTTTTGAGCCTGTGTACCTCAAACAGAAACATCAGCCTCAACTTGGTGAGTTGATCACGGCGAAAATCGTCTTCTTCAACAGCGATAAGATTGATGAAAATCTACATCGATAACCATGCTTTTGAGTCGTATTTCTACGAAAATGATTCCCCCCTTTTTTACAGCCAACCAAAAAAAGAATCTCCGAACTGATCGGATTTGTCAAGCGTGTCATATCTAAGCTCCAACAGAATCCAACCAATACAGAAACAAGAGGACATCAACGATTCCACCGGACGATTGTTGCTGCCGTAGGCGTAACCAATATTGCCATCAACTCCCCGGCGGCGGATATTTAAACGGAAATCACATTCGACTCCCATCGATTGAATGTGTTCGTTATTAGGGCAATTATAAGGGACAATTAGATGATTGGAAACAAAATAAGCACATGTATATTGACCAAGACAAAGATTCATGCATATTGTTTTTACGTTACGGACGAAGAGACGCTAGGATGACTCCTGTTTCTAGATATTACTTGTCTAGATTGATCCGAGAGTAACAATCATCAACTTCACCAATAATCGTCATCAATTATGTCTCTTGCACAAAAGACAACGGTTACGCGGAAATCAACTGTATATGGACTTCATGATGACAGGCAGACACTGGCTTTTTGCGTCCAAAGGTATTAACGTAGTGATGGGAGTTCGGGTTGAGATAATTTCAGCTTGGTTCATAAATAAAACTAGGGTTGTACAGAAACTAAGCAAGGAATCAAAACACTACCTGAAAACCCTAACGAGATAGATTTGAAAATTAGGCAACGGGTATAAACCTAGGTTCAAAAATTAGGAAAGTAATTTCACCAGTATTCGACTAGCGAGTATTGGAATCTCACCCAGACGGGCCAGGAAGCAGTAAAAGTGAACATAACTTTGGACTCCCATGATTAGGAACTACGGTACTGAAATTTCCAAGAAACAGTAGCAGTCCACAAGTACTAGTCGTTCACTTGGGTTGAATTACAGTGAGCAATTCGCAGGAACCGCAGGATTGTTACATAATTTTGAAAACTACTATTATCAACGAATAGAATGAATTGTATTGTCTTGACTCTTGACCCTTTAGTAATAAATAACTGTTTTCTATTCAGTTGACCATAATATCAAAGGATTTTTTGTGGAAAAATACCGTATGACTAATAACCTTATGCTAAGCGACGTACTTAATGGATTTTTGCCAATTATGGTAGCCTTAGTTTTGGAATAAATTTCTTTCAAATGATCGATATGATAGTTTCCAAGCTTAGTTTTAATACATACATTAAATTTTCATCTTCGAAAAATTGCACATTTCATAAAATGGTACTTTCTAATTGAAAATATTCCAAGATATGATTAATTCCGAGAAGGAACATACCAGCCAATCTTCCAAGAAATCGTTTTCCGGTGACTGATTTGCAGGGTATTGTCAGAGATCAATATAACATGGCATTCTGAACCTCGAATCGTAATCGTGAATCGCAACGGCAGTGATGAGGGAACACTCCGGTGTTGATTATTATGCTTTTCACAGAGAAAAGGAAAACGATCGCTTGATCGCATCCTACTATAGGTTCGAGGCTTGAAGCCATGGCCATATCCCAACAAACATCGATGTTGAATTAGAGCTTGTTCAAGCAAATTTGGAGAAGCTATTCAGCTGTTTCTTCTAGAATAGCTGAATAGCTTCTCCAAATTTGTTTGAATAAGCTCTAATTCAACACCGATGTTTGTTGGGATATCACCATTTGATTCCGTTCAAGAACATGTTGAGAGTTTGTGTCTGTGATGCAAGAATGCGTGTTCTGCGCGAACCATTTCGCATGAAACAAAAACCAAATGGTAGGCATCGAGGTCGCAACATTCGTCGCAAGTAACCGTCTTTGGTGAGAAAATTATTCTCTTGGGAATTGTCCAATGATGCGATGAACGGTCGGAATAACAAAGACAGCTTGATGCTCTCCAAATCAGTAGCAATCAACTGATCAACGGCTTGCTTCATTTCCTCAAGGCCAAAGCTCTCACTACACGGTCCATAAATCGAACCTTGAAAATAATGCTCCATCAGAACGTACTAAGACAAAATCTTAAAAACCAATCTCCACAGAAAATATACCACCGAGTCTCACCTTTGAACCATCGACAAATTCCATCGATGAGGAATCGATAAGCAGAAAACTATCCTTGAGCAACTTAAATGTTTTCCCTGGCTAATGAAAAGGACAGGACGGCTTTGACAGAAAAATACGATTCTTTTTTTTCTATATACTATTGTTGCCAGCACTACTACAGAAAATAGACCAATGCAAAAAGTGATCCAAAACATGCACTATTTGGATCAGTTTTCTTGAAAGATGCAAAAAATTATATCAGATTGTTGTATAAAAGCCAATACAATACAGCCTTATTTCAATCATAGCTAACCCTCAGTCGAAATCTTGCCATTTTTTGCTTTTGTAGCACATTTATAGCACATATAGCACATCATTATAGAACAATTCTGCTCCTCTTTCCTTTCACTGCAACTTTCACCATTTTTTAGAATTGAATTTTCTGAACACCACAGACGGAAACACGACTGCCCAGCACCAAGAAAAAATTGCACAGTTTGCTACGATTGTCAAACTAAGTGTCAGTGTGGAAACCGTTCCACAATAACGTGTGGGCGTAACGACGCGTCGAGGCGTAACGTTTTAAAACAAATCAATATGATTATGGAACCATAACAATATACTTTTGGAGCATACATACTACAAACTGTAACAAAAGAAAGCAATATTTTTGGACATTCATTACACTTCATAAACAATAGCAAAACTTGTTGTATTAAGTTACCATGGCTGCTAAACTGTAGCTAAAGGTTGAATTGTATGTAATAGAAATGGTTATTTTCTATGCGGATAATTTTTTGTTCACTTGTCAAGATGCTACTGCATAGTAAAAACAAAAACAAAATATATTATTTCAACTTTCTTTGATTGCTGATTTGATTTTTTTTGTGTATATTCGATTATCCGGAGTGAAAAAAAAATGGATACTCCGGATAATCGAGTCCGACCTGTAATACTTTCACCACTTCTGCATTGATTATACTCCATTTTGAACCTTTTACAATCTTTCGTTCGCAAGATTTTGTCCTGTAAAAAAATGCCACATGATGAAACAGATTGTAAGGAAAACATGATGTGCCTTTAATGTTTGTTTGCCGTGTAGGAAAAGCATCCTTAACTTCTTCACAATTCTCTAAGCGGCATGCAGAAAAATCGATTCTAACACCGTATGTTCCACACGCAACTAATTATCTCATGAAAAATTCATTCTACATCCTACGACCTCATTATTGGCATTACTTATTCAGTCAGATGTTTTACTGCAACACTTTCCCTGACCCGGGCAGCGTGTATCGCTGCTTACCTGTCAGTTTGAGCCATTATGCCTTGTTGTTCTATAGGGGAATCCTTTCCTAAGTTAATATTGGATCTCTTTTTGAAGAATAAAGAGAACAATTTGCACTTCTCCAATAGAGGTGATGCTTGATGGGAATGTCGATTGCAACAGTGAGTGAGTGCACATTTTTCACAACTCATGTTGCAATAAAGCGTTCAACGCACGATTTTGTTGATAAATTTGAATACAAGTTCGATCGTTTGATTTCTATAGCAACCAGGTATGTGCTACGCATCAAACAAATTTATTCCCATTCTATTGAAAAGAGTAAAATTCGTAATCATATCATAATCTAGGTGAATCTGCTACTACACGCTTTAAATTCTATGTTCTTCCACACTCGGTTTCAAGAATTTCAAGCGATCTCAATTGAGCTCACTGTCTGCCATGTGAGAACGTGCCCGATGATATCGGACGTGATAGGATTGGCAACTTAGCAACGTCAAAGGAGTACGGGCGTGGCTTACTGTGCTGTAACTTGTGGCTGGTTGCACTTTACTATACGACGGCAGCAGCGGATAAACGTTCATTCTCGTCTCACTCTTCCGTCGCTGTTGTTGAACAATACTGTTCCTCTTGGCACGTTTTAGCTGTTCACGACTGATTAAAGCTTGGGGGATCACTTTTTGACACTTCACAGTATTAGCAATGAGAGGGGACCACATTGGCAGCAAACGTTTTGTGATGATGAACGGCATGTCATACGTAAAATCAGATACAGACGCTCATATCAACTGGGATTAAATCCTTGATGCTAATAAAATGAACAAAAAGCTTATAAGAAGCCTTAATAATAAAACTATGATCATTATCATTCGAATGTTACTGTCTGACGATTCTGTTTTCGGATCGCTTTGAGTTATTCCTTCTGTTATCTTATCGAGAGTTCCAATTGTCTCATCCAATATAACAGGAGAATTAGGAGATGATTCAACAGGCACGGTTTCACAGATCGACACTTCGTCAGACCTATCAAGCCATCTTCCGGTGCCAGTATTGTTTTGCATTTTGAACATACTACTTTTTCCGTTTCACTCGTAAAATCAACCAGTTCGACCAATCGGTAATGGTGCTTTTCTGACGGTAACTATGTTGATTAAATTTAAAGTATGAGGATACTTTCCTCGATTTAACCGGATTTTCTCTGATGCAGTTAGTAGTCGTGCTTTCCAGCGATGCATTTCGCGTAATCGACTGCTTCCGCGTTGAATGGATAGATACCGCAGACCCTAAAACCATTATGTAAAGGGTGTACGGTATCAAATTGTGACACACACAAATATTCGGCAAAATTCGCCCGTTCAACCAATCATCTTCAAATTTTCAGGGAGTAAAATAAAACATGTTATGAATATTTTCCCATGTTTGTTTTATTCAATTTCAATTCCATATCCAAATGCACGAACCTCCTTCTTTACACTACCCATAAGGTCCTGTACAACAATTTGGACCAACTTTTTTTTGCATGGCAATCCATTTTTTCTTCATATCTTCCTCCGATTTCACTTCCTTAGGATGCTTCCGAAGTGTCTGTTTCATGATGGCCCAGTAGTTTTCAATTGGCCGCAGTTCCGGTGCGTTCGGGGAGTTGAGATGCTTCGTCACGAAATTGACCTCCTTAGCCTTGTACCACTCCAAAACCTCTTTCAAGTGATGGCACGAGGCTAAATCCGGCCAAAAAATCGTAGGACCATCGTGTAACCTCAGAAGAGGAAGTAGACGCTTTCGGAGGCATTCGTTTAGGTTCACCTGCCCATTGACCGTACCAGTTGTCACGAATGGGATGCTCCGCTTTCCAGACGAGCAAATTGCTTGCCAAATCATACATTTTTTGGCAAACTTTGACATCTTCTGCTTTCTAACGTCCTCAGGGACATCGAATTTATGATGTGTAATGAAAAACTTGAGCCCCGAAAGCATCTTGCACGCAAGTTTTTGTTAGATTCAGTTTCTTCGCCACATTTAGAATTGAACTGTTGGGATTCCTCTTGAAAGCATGAACTACCCGCTTGTGATCCTTAACACTATACGGAGTTCCATTTTTGCCACTTTTTCTTTCTGATCGATGGTCAAAAGTTCGTGGTACCGATTCAAAACACGAGACACTGTAGAATGTACCATTCCTAGCTTCCTGCTGATGGCACGATGAGAAAGATCCGGATTTTTTAGGTACGTGCGCAAAATTTCTTTGCACCGCTGCTGTTCTTCCGACTCCATCTTCGCAACGATTGCACATCTGCTAGTGAAACTTACACAGCGTAAACAAATACACATTAAACTAATTCCACCCAATATTTCAATAGAAAATATCCAACGGGTAAAAAGTGACAGCCATTTAAAAGTGGTGCAATTTAATTAACAAGCCATTCTGTAAATTTTAGATTCGAAATATCTCCTCGTGACTTATTACTTACTTGCAACTTAGTGTACTCCATTTTAAGTAAATGTTAAAAAAAGTAATGTACTTATGAGGTATGATATGGTCTACCAGCCATTGTAGCACGGAAACTAAGCCAAGAGCAACAGGCTATCCTCTCTGTTCGATTTGATCAAATTGTTATAACCACCGATTGTCCTCATCGTGTAATTGAATGAAGAGCTAAACACATCACTTAAACGTATCCACAGGGATATAAAGAATCTCCTTCCAACAACAAGATTGAACAATTGGTGAAAAGAACGAGCGCTCTAACATGAGGATACCCCAATGGACGCGGAGAAGAGCCCGCCCTCTATTCGCAAACTGTTAGCAATGGGTAGTTGGCCTTCAATCGAGTGCTCTGATAGTCCCTCCCATTCCCCACATAGTTTGAAAGAAACATTTTATATTCTGTGTTATCTAATGCACATAAAAGGAATGCTAGATTTGACATAAATGCATGGAATATTTTATAAAAATTTTAGCCAGATATCGAGGCCTGTTCATGAACCACGTAGACTCATACTTTAAAATCTCAGACCCACCTTCCCCATCGTAGGCTATTCTCCATACATTTTTTTGAAATTTTGTAGGGAGCATAGACTTTGGTCAGAACAGTACACCCCCCCCCCCCCCCCCACACAGAAAAGTCTACGTAGTTTATGAATAGCCCCTTACTGAAATCAGGTCTGTTGTATGAAAGATTGCAAACAATTACGTTATTTACGCTTGCTTTGGCTTGATTGAACGAGGGGAAATTTTACGCATTTGATAAAATTCGTTATTTTTTTCTGTGCAGTAATAGCATTATATACTCATATAAATATGTAAATATTTCTTTAAAAGAAAAATACTACAAGTATACGTATCTATTATACCTAATCTTCATTTGGATGATCCTGAAATGAAAGAAATCTTGTGAAAGCTTCCTGAATATTGCCGGTATAGCCTGAAAAATTTAGAAAGCCATTTTTTTTATTCTTAGATGAGGTATGATCTTGTAATTTTTATTGGGAATTTACCATTTATTCCCTGGATATTTAGTTTACGTCCCCTTTGCTACTGCACTGACCCTTGCAACTCCTGTGTGCCTTGCTAGTCCCTACTTCTTACTACTCCTCTACCCATAAATGAAAAAAACAGCGTTCCTTAAAAAATAGGAATAAATAAATATTTACACACTATTCAAAAGTTTGATTTATTTTAGTATCTGTAGCAGGCGAACCCATATAATGTTCAATCGTAGAATGCCATACACAATTTGAGGATGACACATTCATTCTTGTAATAGAGTTTGTACAATACAGAAGGAAAACAAAATACAGTAGTCTAATTCCGAAGTTAGAAAGTCCCCGATACCGATTCTCGATATCCGGCACCATCTGACCCGATCCCCAATGGAAGGCTACTCAGGTCACGACATTGGCGCAAAGGCTCCTCAAAGGTAAGGGAAAAGCAAAGAAAATTATTTCGAAGCCAGAAGAAATAAGCTTTTTAAAGTGGTGCATTGCCCCGGTTAGTAGCTAGGACAGGACCTGCCAGCTCAGAGAGAGAGATAACCTCTTATAAATTTATGATTGCTATGATCCGGGGTTCGCTCCAGTGTTGCCAGATATGTTTACACAGTAATCCCATTGACAATAAAGTCATTAAAAAAATTTCTTTTGTCGTCCGGGAAATGAAGCTGCATCAAACTAAACGTTAATTGCATGGTTTCATTGAATTTCATTGATGCTTACGCTGCAAATTCTGCTGTGGGGAGAAAGCTTGAGCTAGAGAATGTCTTCCTCGCTTGCGTTCCCAATGCAGGCCTTCACCCATTCTCGGCGAACGATTAGATCTCTCGTGAACCGATGAAAATGGAGACCCGGATGTGACACGTCACTGCGATCACAATTTTTCGGTTTGCACTTCATTTCGAACTGATTTAAAATAATCCACTGCAAAAGTGAACTTTTATTTCCGCATTTGTTCTACACACCAAATAATCTTAATTCTTTTGCTGGAAATACATCAGCAAAACACTTGTTACTGATATACCAGCATATCTTAAACAAATAACTTAAAAGCACCATCAATATTTACTGAATATCCTTCAGCATTTACATATATTTTGTTAACCAGCATTCTCTTTGACATTTGGTGGAATCCAGTATTATTTACCGAAAATCAGCAAATATTTTCTTACTGATTGTAAATCAGATACTAATATCAACTGACGACCAGTAAACTATTTTGCCTGTCAATTTGATGGATTGTTGATAAAAACGAATGAAGCTTTCGTGTCTCTTTGTTTTACAAATTTTGTTCTTAGTTTTAGATCCAACTTTATTTCACCGAAATGTTTCCATCAGCTAAAAAGGTCAATTACGGTGCTTGAAAAATACGAAAAAAAATCAGTGGGGTTGTGTACAAGACACGACCGGTTGACGTAGACTACGTTAAACCAAGTGATGCATTATAATGTCAGGGAAATTCTGTGTGGCTATTATTAGCGTGAAAAGGGTTTCAATTATTCGTGCCGGTCGCTTACCCATACCGATAGAAGCAGTTTAAGTCACAATATGACGGGTGCGGCTCTTATGGGACATAAGACCAGCGTTTTGAAGCCAGTATGTAAGAAAATTCTATTGTACTCTCTTGAGATATTATTTGGTTTTATGAAGTCAGTATGTGGGAAAATTCTCTTGTACACTCTTTATAACTCTTTGGTGGCCCTGAAAAGGGCCGTTTGGTTTTATGAAGTCAGTGCGTGGGAACATTCTCTTGTACACTCTTTATAACTCTCTGGTGGCCCTGGAAAGGGCCTTTTGGTTTAAATGATGACACGGCCACGGTTGCACGTTTTACGATGGACTATCTTTAAGGCCTAGAAGATAGTTGAGGATCTGTTAGGGAATATAAAATTATTAAATTAATGATAGTTTTAACCCCCCTACAAACATTTGAGTCGAAAACTTTCGATGGATATGGATATCATTAAGGATTCTTGTTCGAACGAATTTCAGTAAAGTTTATTTATTTCATCGCTCCGGGCATTTATTTATATTCTCGCTCCGGGCATTCGGCTATATTCGGTATACTATACGGAATATAAAGCTACTTTATAACATCTAAATGACTTTCTCATGTGATCAGTCAGCCATTTCATTTCAAGACATTAAAATTCCCACTATATTTATTTAGTTATATAGGTGTTGGAATGAATAAGCCCTTCGAAAAATACACAACCGCTCACTCTTACTTTTCCATTGAAAACTTTTATATTCTACATTTTACTATGTGATGAATACATTAGGCCATAGTTGGGAATATAAGGTTAAATGCGTACCTAAAATATGGTCTATGGTTTTCTTGTGAAATTATTATTCATGTTTCTATGTGAATATCAGGTAAATTAGTGAATCCATTATGGCTAAAACGTTAAGGAAATCGAAATATATATAAATATATTAGATCTCGCAGAAGAAAGAGAGTGAGTTTTATAAAATATCATTATTCTTTGCTATGGGTATGGGAGAAAAGGTTGGTTAATATAAAATGAATTCTTATAAATATAAAATAAACACCTGAGAAAATAATCACGCATTAAAATATGTTCAGCGCATTATTTGTATCGATATCATTTGTAGGTTCATATGCAGTAAAAGCATGCTGCGCATGTCATATCCAGAATACAATTAATACTATGTTGAAATTTATTAAGACAGGGAGCGACAACATAGAGAGATATTCAATTGCTATGATGACATGCACTTTGTCAAATTGATTTAAATTTAATAAATATCAATTTCCTACCTCGAGTTGAAGGACTTTCTCCAGCGTCCCAACTAGTTGTTGGCAACGCATTACCTCTGGCTGCTTTCAATTTCACCCGATAACTACGAGCTCGCTCGGCATCGGTGCATGGTCGTTTCGGAGGATTTCCCGTATGTTCGCTCTTTATGCGATTCCTGAATCTGCGCAAGCGTTCTGGATCAAATCGGTTAGGCATTCTCACTTTCACTATGTTTCTCAAAAAGTTTTTCTTCCTAGAGGTAGGACTCTATCCAACGCGAATCGTTAACACAACAGAACAACTGTTTATAACACACTACTAATTGGAATTTACAGAGAATGTTGGTTCGGAATATCATGTTTGACATCGAAAATGGTGTCCGTGATAGGGAATTTGTGTGGTTTACGGTATGCGACGAAGGGAAAACAAGTTTTGCTAATACCACTGGCTGCCAATCGACAATTTGAAACGAAAATCCCAATCAAACAAACTCTCAAGCTGAGAATATTAAATTGAAAGTAGCAAAGATGGATTTGTATCTGGTAGGATTTTTCAGTGAAAATAAATCAAAGCACCGGCAGGCTTTGATTTATTTTCACTGATTTTATGGATCCGCTGCATAGCACACTGTTGCCTAGTAACGACTTGGCAAAATCCAATATGACTGCCAATCGACCGAAATGTAAGATAAACTCTTATTCAAATAACTATCTTAAATTAGAAATTGAATTGATTTATTGATTCATCGCGGGTTGCGCCAACCAGCTAGGAAATTTTTTTCACCGACGGAGAATTGTCCTGCTCGCCTTCCATGGAGGCTCTCCCGCAAAAAGTAGCGTTTTTGCCGTCGTGACGAACAAATCGGCACTAGATTAAATGGCGCACAAACTGAACGAAATATTAATTTAATTCTTATAAAAACAACTCTCTGACCAGGATTGGTTGTCCTCAAAAGGACAGATTATTTATTGGTGGGTTGCGCCAACCAGCTGGGTAAAATTTTCCCCAGTTGCGGCGAACGAATCGGCACCATGATATTAGGCGCACAAACCAAACGAAATAAAAGTTTAATTCTTGTATAAACAACTCTTTTAATAAAATTGGTTGTCCTCAAAAGGACAGATTATTAATTTATGGATTGCGCCAACCAGCGGATCGAGCACCGAACTAAATTTAAGATTAGTTCTTGAATAAACAACTCTTTTATTTTAATTTATTGTCCTCAAAAGGACAGATTATTTCCACCTACTGCTGCTCGCGTCCAAGGACGCTTCATCTCAAACAGCAGCGTTTTCGAAGTCGCGGCGAAACAATCGCCATGGTGAGGTAAGATGGCGGCTTGCACAAACCGACGCGATTGTGCGCCCCCATCATCCGCCATTTTACCTCATCGCGACGATCGCTGTTTGGGAGAGCCTTGGTACTTACCACCACCAGCTGCTACGCGACCACCATCTGCTACGCGTTCACCAGCTACCTGCGACCAGCTACCTGCGACCAGCTACCAGCGACCAGCTCCGCACAGCTTCAATGCTGCCAAACGAATGAGGCAAATTTTTCCTAAGTGTGCGTTTTATACCGTCCTCAGCTGCATGCGAGACGTACATGGAGCGACGAATGACATGATTGGTTAAAGTCCCTCTCTAATACAAATAAGAAGAAGATGATGCAAGACGTTCCTTGCTTCGATTTGAAAACTGTGATAGGAAATTTGGCAAATTTACTCTGCAAAATGACATTATAAGACATCACCTTAGATTTGCGTTGTTTTCAATAGTTTACTATTGTTTGAGAATAGTGTTTGACAATTGAATTGGAGCGCGGTAAAATTTCCGACCGATTGAGGAAGAAATCATGTAAATCTATCGTGGATTATTTGAGTTATTCGCGTACAAAACGTACGGTTTTTCGTGACGGTCGCAATATTTTAGATTTTCATTTGACACCCTACCCTTGCCGTAAGACGTAGTCTACGTCAAAAAAAGAAAAGGAAAAAAATGGGGGGAAAAGGGGGGGGGGGGGGACAGGTAAATGGTCTTGTTTTTTGCACTAATAGCTGGCAGGTCCTGTCCTAGGTTAGTAGTAACGTAAATTGTTATTCATCGTAAAAAAAACGAATCGTTAGTGAACAGTGCAAAAAAAAATATCATCAATCGAAATCATTGTGATCAGTGAAAAAACTCCTTGAAAAGTAATTCAATGGTAATGAAAATAATGTAAATCATCTATTTTATCAATTATAATCGAATACACCAGGACAGACAATTTGAAAATTAATTTGAAGATTCGTGTGAAATCAGGTGAAAATTTTGATTAAAAAACAAAATCCACTTTGGTGAGGTGTTATGAATAATTCCAATAATCCAACGGCAATTTTGAATATCAATATTGCCTTGCCTCGAGTGGCACGCTAAATGTTTGATACTAAATTCAAAATTCAAATGAATATAAGTTAGGTATATGAAACAACAATAAAACTGTCTTGAGTGGCAATACATCTATACATCCTGGGCAGGAGTGTTCAACGATTTAAATAACGACAATGATAAATATCGATAATTTCATTGTAGAGTTGAAATTAAAAGACAGCTAATGTTTCAGTTTTGAAAAAAACCAATATTGACCGCTGAGAAACGAAGCGCTTCTCTATCGTTGAAACTCAACCAGACTCGAGCTGAAAAGAAGGAATTGGAATTCTCGATAAATAAGAATCAAGGCTTTTTCATGCAGAAACATTCAACAATTAATCAGGAAAATGATTCGTGTTTCATAAGCACAATGAATAACCTATCATTGGCTTCTTTGAATGTCCCCGAATGTACTCCAACAGATGATGAAGAGTATATTGATAGAAAAAACTTTTTCCAGTGGAAAGAATTGTTTAGAGGCATTAACGCCGCTGGTAGCGTTAACCGACGAATGCACTCAAATGAGAATCTTCAAAATAAAAGCTGGATCATAATTACTAGATGTACTCGATGGAACAATATCGTCAGCGAAAGACCCGGATTCCGAATGTAAACCGTTTTCGAATGCAATGAGCCGATTGCAAAATCACTTCGGTTCCCGAAATCATTTATTAATGCAACGTCAGAAGCTACGCTCAAGAATCTACCGAGCCAGGTGTTAAATATGTCAAGCGTGTCATTGCTGCTGATAAGCTCTGTGATTTTGGAGAAGAACAGACAAAACTTCGAATGACAAAATGTGGAATGAGAAAACGCCAAATGTTAAAACATCGAATGGACAAAAGGTCGAAATTATAAAATGTCGAATGGAGAAAACGTCGAATCATGAAAAGAGGGACAAAGGTCGAACGGGGTAAAACTACACCGAATTGGACGATGGATGGACATAATGTCGATTGGATAAAATTGGATTGATCAAACTGAATAAAAACGACAAATAATAATTTACGTCAAATACCAGGATGAATATGAAGGTTTAGTAATAAAAATAAAGGCAAAATGTTATGTGGTTCTAAGATGAACAAAATACCAAAAAAGAAAAAAATAGAAAACTTGTAAAATCGTGCATAAATCAGGTAAAAAAATACAAACTAAAAGTTTAAGTTTAAGACCTAATTGCAAGATTTTGATGAGGAATAATTAATTATCTTTGCAAACAATACACATCCTATTCTTCCATTTTTCATGTTTTGTTCCTTGATCTTGGATCTTGGAAGTAAATGATTGATCGTACATTTTTGCTGTACGAAAGAACGTACACTGATAGGCAAAATAAAGTGCCCACCTCATCGTTTTTTCAATTTCTCCCATTTACTTGGTTCAAATTAAAGTAAACACACTGTAATTTTTTTATTATCTTATTTTTTATATTCTTTTTAAGTTTCACTTATGGAATACTGAAAAAAAGGAGTTTTACTTAAAGAAAAAAAAATCAATTTGTGTTGAAAAAAAAAACAGTGACAAAATAAAGTGCCCACTTCATTTAGGCTACAGAAAACATAAATTAAAGTAAAATAAAAGCATTTCAATAATTGATGTGTCCTCCTTTGGCCTTCAGGACCTCCTGCAGGCGCTTCGACATGCTCTCGACCAGGTTCTTTAGGTGCTGTGGATCTAGCTCTTCCCAGGCGCGCTCCAGGGCTTCAAAATAGTTATTTTTATTGGTCACACCAGTTTTGTCAACCCTGGCATCGAGAATCGCCCACAAATTCTCGATGGGATTGAGGTCCGGGCTTTGTGGAGGCCATTCCAGCGGTTTGATCCGACAAGACCGGAAGAAAGACTTGGTCTTCTTGGCAGTATGCTTCGGGTCGTTGTCCTGCTGGAATACGAACTTCTCTTCAAGGCCCGTCTGGATCAGCGAAACCTCCAGATTTTCTCGCAGAATGTTGATGTAAGAATCTGCCGTCATTATCCCGTCGATTTTCACAATGCTTCCCACTCCACCCCACGAAAAACACCCCCAGACCATCACATTTCCTCCTCCATGCTTCATCGTGCCTTGGATGTGGCGCTCCTGAAGCTCCTCTCCCGATCTGCACCAAACACGAACCCGCCGCCTTCGGTTAAACAGCTCGAATTTTGATTCGTCCGTCCAGAGAACCGTTTTCCAGAATTCTAGGGGCTTATCAGCATGCTCCTTAGCAAACTTAAGCCGTTTGGCTTTGTTTGCCTTGCTGATAAATGGGCGATTCCGGGCAAGTTTGCTATTCAACCCCTGTGCCTGGATCTCGCGGACAGTTACCTTCGGGTTCTTCTTGACTTCGCGCATGATCTTGGTGTCCGTTCTCGCATCCGTTTTCCGCTTCCTGCCTCTGCCAGGGCGATCCACCACTGATCCAAACGTTTTAAGCTTCAGAAGAATTTTGCCAACCGCTGCGTTACTGATACTGTACTTCGTAGCGACAGCCCGGTGCGATTCACTGTTTTGCACATCACGAACGACCAATTTTCGGATACACAAGGGAATTGCTTTCGAAAGCACTGCGTTCTCCATTTTTTTCAAGTGAATCAAATGCGATCACGTATACAAATGCACCAGGTTGAGCCGTTTGCTTCAAAACATGTCAAAATATCAAAACATAAACAATCGAGGGGTCTTCCAATGGAAACTTATCGAAAACATGTCGATTTTTGAAGTGGGCACTTTATTTTTTTTCAACACAAATTGATTTTTTTTTCTTTAAGTAAAACCTTTTTTTTTCAGTATTCCATAAGTGAAACTTAAAAAGAATATAAAAAAAATAAAATAAGAAAAAAATACACTGTGTTTACTTTAATTTGAACCAAGTAAATGAGAGAAATTGAAAAAAACGAAGAGGTGGGCACTTTATTTTGCCTATCAGTGAAAAAAAATTTAATTTAGCTCCCAATGTCTGTATTACTACGGAGGAATTAGCAATTTGAGATAACAATTGCATAGCGATAAAAAGGAAGAACGAGCAAAAGAGAAGAGAAGAAAAAATAATGATAATGGAATTCAAATATTCAGTGTCCTAAAATCTGAAAGAAAATATTTTTTGGAATGAACTCCAAAAATTACTCTAACGTCTGCATTAAAAAAAATGGACAAAAATTGCGGATTTTTCATCGGTTTACCTTCACCCGCACTGACGAAACTACCGATGCAGCATCAATCATAGTAACCCATGAGTCAGCAGACAAAATTTCACAGCTCTATCAGTCGAACTCTAACCGTGATGGCAAAAACAGTGAAGCAACTCCGTTCAGAAGTGTGCGCGTTCAAGGAACGGCACCCCGCCGCGTCGAAAACGGACATCGTGCGGCACTTTGTGGACGCCGGATACGCCCGTTCCGGCATCTACAACATTTTGGCACTATTAGACAACAATCAGAGCATCGAAAGAAAGCCCGGTTCCGGACGGTCGACGACCCTGAGCGACAAGAAGCTCCAAAGGATGCTGAAGAGAAAGACCGAGGGAAAAGTGGCTACATCGCTGCGTGCGCTTGGCCGGGAGATAAGTTCAACCGGCCAAACAGTGAACATGTACCTGGCGAACATGAAAATAGATGTCAGGAAGTGGAAGTCGCGTCCACTGGTTTCGGAGCTGCAGGCAATGACGCAGCGGCAGCGGCTGAATAATATGGTCAACTCGATTTTCCCGGCGAATTGCGACGTGGGGTGGTGATGGACCAAGAGACCATCTCACCCTGGATGGCAACGACTGGCAGGGCACTTCGTATTTTACTTCCCCCACGAAGGAAGTGAGCTCCGAGGCGAAGTTCATTTTACACACCAAGTTCCCCACGAAGGTGCTGCTGTGGCTAACAATCAGCGAGATGTCAAAGCCGCTCTTTTTTCGCTCCGGACTGGCCGTGAACGAGGAAATTTATAGTACGAAATGCCTGCCGGAAGTTGCGTCGTTCATCAAGAAATACCATAAGGGCGAAGACGCGGTGTTCTGGTCGGATCTGGCGTCGGCCCACTACTCGAAGCGATTGTTGGAGGAGAGGGAGCGGCTGAATATCGATGTGGTACCCAAGTCGGCGAACCCGCCCAACGTCCCCCAGCTGCGTCTTATCGAGAATTTCTGGGCCAACCTGAAGCGTAAGATCTACTCCAACAATTTTGTCGCGAAAACTGAGGAGGAATTGATAAATAAAACGAAGAAAGAACTCAAAAACATGCCTACACGCATGTTTTCGTCTGCCATGGCGAATGTTCCGGTTAACTGCTGGAAGGCCGCTCGCAAGGGCGTAGAAGTTTTTTGCAAGTGAGCTTAAATAATTACCTTCCATGGGAAATTTATCAAAAGCAATTATGTGTCTTAGCTTTTTTTTTTTTAACCATCCGAAAAAAGTCCTTTTTTTAATGCAAACGTTAGTCTGATTTCAGTATTTTTTCTCCCTTCAGTTTCCTCCATATTTGTCTATTTGTCCTTTCCAATCATTCGATATTTCGTCCACATTAGATTTTTACCTCTTTTCTCATTCGACATTTTGTTACGTTTCTCATCATTTGACCTTGTCAATTGTCCATTCGACCTTTTGTCCATTTTACTTTTAGTACCTTCGTCGTTTTGTCTTTTCGACATTTTGTCATTCGACCTTTCGTCCTGCAACCTACTTAATGAAAAGTGGGAGTTTTCTTGTCATTTTTTTGGAAGAAAAATGAAGAGAATTAATTCTGCACAAAAGTTATGAAATATGGCACAGGAATTAATAATGGCCATAACCACCGAAACAATACAGTAGACTCCGATTTTATTCTCTACCGTACATTGTGAACAAACAGTTATACATCAACCAATTCCTGAAAAAAACACTGCCGTTCTGTAAGTCGCACCCCTACAGCAAGAATGCGAAACTTGGGTAAAGCAATAATTGAGTAGTTGTCAATGAGAGAAAAATGAATCTCCCTAATCTTATCGGAATTCCACCCAATCATAATATATCAGCAGGCACAAGTCCAAGCATTCAATTAAAACAAAAGAAATTATGAGATATAGTGGAAAGAAAGTGTACCGACTCTAAATGAGCAGAGCTTTAATATTATGGAACAAGGCATGATTTATTTAATATTTGGCAATCCAATGACAAAGTGAAGTTTTCATCAGTATTGATATTCACGTTCAAAAGTTATCAAAAATGGAACGCAAGAGACGGGAACATATTTTGCACACTCACGTTCAAAATTCGACGTGGTCAGGAGAAATGATCGTAGAAGTGGAACATACGATCAGAAACTAAAGGGTGTCCACGATGAAATTGCCACACACAAAATTGATTCGCAAAATTCGAGTTTTCATCCGATTGCCATCAAATTTTCAGGGATTGAGAAATAACTATTAAACTTCATTTTACCATTTTACTCGTATTTTATTTACAGTCCATACGCAAATGCCCGCACCTTGGCCTTAACCCCGGCCATAAGATTCTGCACAACCTGTGAATCAACCGTTTTTTGCATGTAAACCCATACTTTCTTCAGTTCCTCGACTGTCTTCACTACCTTAGGTCGTTTAAGAAGGTGCTGCTTCATAATCGCCCAGTACTTCTCGATGGGGCGGAGCTCCGGAGTGTTGAGAGGGTTGAACATTTTCGGCACGAAATTGACCTTATTGTCCGCATACCACTTCAGCACGTCCTTGGAGTAGTGGCATGAGGCCAAATCCGGCCAGAAGATTGTTGGGACGTTGTGGGTTTTCAGGAGAGGAAGCAGCCGCTTCTGGAGGCACTCTTTTATGTACATCTGTCCGTTCATCGTGTCCTGGGTCACGAAAGGTGCACTCCGCTTCCCGCACGTGCAGATGGCTTGCCAAACCAGGAGTTTCTTCGCAAATTTGGACATCTTCTGAGTGCGGACATGCTCCGGAACGCTGAACTTATCCTTGGCCGTGAAAAACAGGTTGCCGGGGATCTGTTTGAAGTCGGCCTTCACATATGTTTCGTCGTCCATGATGCAGCATTCAACTTTCGTCAGCATGTTGAGGTACAACTTCCTGGCACGGGTTTTGGCGGACTTGTTCTGCTTCTCGTCGCGATTAGGGGCTTTTTGTACCTTGAACGTTCGAAGCCCAGCCTTAGTTTTGGCCTTCTGGACAAAACTTCGGCTTAGGTGCAGCTTCATAGCCACATCCCGAACGGAGGCGTTCGGATTTCGGTTGAAGGCCCCAACTACGCGGTTGTGATTTTTGGTGTTGTACGGAATACTTTTTCCTTCACTTCTGGGCTTCCGATCGGTGGTCAACCGTTCCTCGAACCGCTTAATCACCCCCGACACCGTGGAATTCGCGATTCCCAACGTTTTAGCGATGGAACGATGTGAGAGATCCTTGTTCTCGTGATGAATGCGCAAGATTTTATCACGCACGAGCTGTTCTTTCGACTCCATTTCCGCGAGTTTTGATCACAGGACTTTAAAACTTGCAGGATGTAAATAATGCACTATGAACTAAATCCACCCAAATTTTCATTAAATTCTACCCAACGGTTAAAAAGTTAGAGCAATTTCATAGTGTGGCAATTTCATCGTGGACACCCTTTACCAGTAAAAGTCAGTAGGGCAGTCCGGAACAATCCTTGGATCACCTTGCGTGATTTGGCGAAAAGGTTCTCTGCGCTGTGCGGTTCAGTTCGAAGAATCTGTCGTCGTTTCCAGTCGTACCATGCCAGCAAGCACCCCAACAGGACCCTAATACAGAACCTGGTTGCCAAGCGCCGCGCTGCTGACCCTGTTCAAATACAAGGTTTAGCCTTATACATAGGCTAACCAACGCGCATGGTGTCGACTTGCTGTCATTTGTTGTTTGTTTACCGCGCACGATGAAGGAGTACCGCGACGTCGTCGTGAAGTTTTTTGCGAGAGGTGAGCGACCCGGCGACATATTCCGGTGGTTGAAATCCCACAGGGTGACGTAAAATTTCATCTATACCGCGATCCGTCGTTAGACCGGTAAACGGGCTCGGCCAAGGACCGTGCGAGATCCGGGCGGCCGTGTTCGGTGGGACGCCTGCAACCATCAAGGTGGTGAGGGAGCGGGTTCGTCGAAAAATGAACCGCTCGATCCGGAAGACCGCTGCTAACCTGGATGTGTCGATCGGGACTGCCCGCACCATCATGACGAAAGACCTGGGATGCAAGCCGTACAAAAAACGCAGGGTTCACGGGGTAACGGAGGCTACAATGAAGAAGAGGCTGGACAGAGCCAAACTGATACTTTCCCGGCACGCAGGTCAGAAGTTCGTGTTTTCTGATGAGAAACTTTGTGTCTTGCAACAGCCGCACAATGTCCAAAATTATCGACTGTGGACGCCGTCGTTGGCCAGCATCCCCCCGTCCCACATAAAGATCCTGCGGTTCCAGAGCGCCGCGTCGAAGATGGTTTGGGGGCCGTATCCAGGCGTGGGAAGCTCCCACTGGTGTTTATCGAAAAAACGTGAAAATCAACGCCGCGTACTATTAGACCGAGGTTCTGGAGAAGGTTGTGTCCCCGGCATTGCGGGACCTCTACGGGAAGGATCATTACGTCTTTCAACAGGACGGCGCACCGGACCACACGGCGGATATCGTCCAAGCGTGGTGTCGGGAGAATTTGACTGATTTTCTCGATAAGGCTTTGTGGCCTCCCAGCTCCCCGGACCATAATCCCCAGGACTTTTATATTTGTACATGCTGGCCAAGCAGAGCGAACATCAAGTGAGCTCTATGGGGCAATTTTAAAAACTCTTTTTTAAAACCTGGGTTTCAAATTTTTGTATTGGCGAAAGTGTTCGCGGGAGGGTGGGGTATGGGGAGGGCCTTGGGGGTTGGGGAAAAAAAAGGGAGGTTTTTATTAGTGGGATTATTTAGGGGGGGATAAAAAAAAAGGGGGGGCGTCTTAAAAAACAATATTTTTCATTCATTCAATCGCCGGGCGGGGGGGGGAAGTTCTGCCCTAGCCTGCTGCCATTACAGTGGGGGGGTATTGGAGTGTTATTGTCGTTATTTAAAAATCCAAACCCCCCCATTTTCCCTATTCCCAAAAAAACAAAAAAAATTGGCAATTCTAGGGACTTTTTTCATTAGGGCGAATCTAACATTGAGAGACTCTCTTTGATTACTTTCTCTTTCATGCATATTTCATTTACCTTTACGTTTTTCATTCTATTATTTGTAGAGTATGCTAGCCTGTTGTGTTTCGATCTGTACCAAAGAATCCCTCGAAAGTTTTATAATGGCGCTGTAATAAATGAAAGAGAGCGAGACAGGAGAGAATCTCCCATTGTTAGATTCGTCCTATTGAAAAAAGTTCCTAGAATTATCAAAAACAAACTGAAGAAATGTGGCAAAATAATCAAAAAACCATCTGATTGGCAGAAGTGGTGGAAAAAGATGGCAGATCAAGTTGACAGCTCTACTGTACAAATAATGATGGGTGGTATTAAGCGAAAAGTTCGAGAATCCTCCAAAATGCTGATGAATAATTATTCATTGTTTTTTTCCCGGACTGTTTTGGCGAAGAAATATCTCATTTTGTGCGACCGAATACTAAATGGATCAAGCTTTACGATTTTTAGCATTACATATTTGCAACATCATACACTATCATCTACCAAAATTCATCTAAAAACCGCAATCCATTCTCTTGGTCGAGTTTGAAACCGAGAACGGCCCCTCATATTACCATAACAGCCTTTTCACTCCCACATGCTGGCACATGTGGGAGTCTTTCTTTGTCATTCCTATCCCAAACCGACCGTAGGAACGGAGCAACATCGCGAGTAAGCGCCAATGCGCACGCGCGGTGTTTTCCTTTCCCTTCTGATACTACCTTCCACCTCAATCATCCACATTTTCATGCAAAAGACGTTCCGTGGTTCCGTGGCTGGATTGGAGCTTCCTGGAAAATGCTCGCATATGTATGTTTTATTCATTATCATTATCATCATCTTTTGTTTCCCTGTTTCGACTTTACTTTTCCGCAGATCCTTCCACTCGCGGGCGATTGTAGCCATTGTCATACGAGACCGACTAGCCTAACAGAAGGATTTCATGTGATTTGAGCTTTCGTGCGCTGGACGGAAAAAAAGGTGAGGAACTTTGATTTTTTCTTACGTTTGTTTATACATTTTTCCTGAATGAAGTGTTCTTGAAGTATCAGTATTTATTGGTTGAAAGCTATGAAGCCTGTCCCATAATACCATAATAACACTTTTTCTCAGAAATAATCGAAATATATTTCAGCCAGGAAAACAAATCCTAGATTGGGAATCTCAGATCGAGAATCCTTAATCGTGATTATTTTTTAACGAAAAAAATTTTTTTGTTTGGAAAATATTTTAAAAAAATTATATTAGATAGGAAGGATAAAGACTGTATTCGATGAAATTTGGACACACAAAATAGGTCACCAAAAATTTGCCATGAGCCCGATTCTTTTCAAACTTTCTGGAAATAAAGTGCTACTAAATGGTTAAGTTTTGACATCATTGCTTTATTGAACCTCTTCTCCCAACCCAAATGCCCGCACCTTTGCCTTGACCCCTTTCATCAAATTTTGGGCAATGATAGGACCGACTTGCTTACTTACTTTTAACCACACTTTCTTTAGTTCAAGTTCATTTTCTATCAGTTTTGGAGTTTTAACAAGCTTTGCCTTCATGATTGCCCAAAATTTTTCAATTGGGCGAAGTTCCGGAGTGTTTGGAGGGTTGACGTCTTTTGGTACAAAAACTACATTATTATCTTTGTACCAGTCTAAGACGGACCGGGCATAGTGGCAAGATGCCAAATCCGGCCAAAACAGTGTCGGGCCATCGTGAGATCATAAGAAGGGCAGAAGTCGTTTTTGGAGGCATTCGTCCTTGTAGATTTGTCCGTTGACGGTCCCAGAGGTGATGAAGGGCTGACTCATTTTGCCACATCCGCAGATCGCTTGCCAGACAAGGAATTTTTTGGCGAATTTCGACAGTTTCTTCTTCCGTACACTCTCCGGAACGGCCAACTTAGAGGTGGCGACGTAATGTTCCTGTCCTGGCATTCGCTTGGTGTCGGCTTTAATGTAGGTCTCATCGTCCATCACAATGCAGAACGGTTTTGTGAGCCACTCCCTGTACAGTTTTCTTGCACGAGTTTTGGCCACCGAGTTCTGTTTATCGCCTTCTGGACGTTGTACACATGTAATCCAGAACGTTTCATTGTTTTCTGCACAAAACAAACTGAAACTTTCGCCTTTTTCGCAACATCCCTGATCGAAATGTTGGGCTAACGCTTAAATCGGTTCAATACCATCCTGGCCTTCTCCAGATTTGATGTGCCACGTTTTTTGCCACTACCATTTTTCCGCTTGGTTGTCTTACGGTCCTTGAACGTTTTGATCACATGAGATACGGTTGAATGTGCGATTCCGAGCTGTTTTCCGATCCAACGATGAGAAGCGTTTGGTTTTCGAAGTGAGTGCCCAAAATTTGTTTTCGCACTATTTCTTCATTCGAAGCCATCACTGAAATCACTCTACCGATTTTCACGAAATGCATTGCACAATTGACACAACACAATGAAATACATTCAGTTAAAATTTCAATAATGTTTACCCACACGCTAAAAAGTTACGAACAATTGCGTGTGTCCAAATTTCATCGAATACTATCTTTAAACCATGTCCCACATCAAATTGCATCACGGAAAAAAAAACGCTGTAGAAAATTACCTAGTTGACCGATCCTTTTCAAACTTTCAGACAATAAAATATAACCCATTAGTAAGCTTTTGGCATATTTATTTCATTCAACTTCAATACCATAACCGTACGCTCGCACCTTACGCTTAACTCCACTCATTAGGTTCTGTACAACATCTGGCTGCAGCTTCTTCTGTACGGAAACCCACTTTTTCTTCATGTCTTCCTCAGATTTGACCTCCTTGGGATGCTTCCGTAGTGCCTGCTTTCATAATAGCCCAGTATTTTTCGATGGGCCTTAGTTCCGGTGCGTGGGGGGGGGGGGGGGGTTCATGTCCTTGGGTACGAAAGTGACCCCGTTGGCTTCGTACCACTCCAGGACAACATTTGAATAGTGGCACGAAGCTAGATCCGGCCAGAAGATCGTAGGGCCCTCGTGTTGCTTCAACAGAGGAAGCAGACGCTTCTGTAGACACTCCTTGAGGTAGATCTCCCCGTTTACAGTCCCGGTAGTCACGAACGGCGCACTCCGTTTGCCACATGAGCAGATCGCTTGCCAAATCATGTATTTCTTGGCAAACTTTGAAAGTTTCTGCTTCCTTACTTCCTCCGGAACATCAAACTTGTGCTGGGCGGTGAAGAACAGTAGCCCCGGAAGCTGCCGGAAGCCGGCCTTAACGTAAGTCTCATCATCCATGATGAGACAATGAGGCTTCGTCAGCATCTGGGTGTACAGTTTCCGGGCCCGTGACTTTCCCACCGTATTTTGCCGTTCGTCACGATTTGGAGCCTTCTGCACTTTGTACGTATGCAGTCCCTCCCGGTCCTTGGCTCTCTGAACGAAAGACTTGGACAGATTCAACTTTTTGGCCACATCCCTGACCGAAGCATTGGGATTCCGCTTAAACGCTTTCACGACACGCTTGTGATCCTGATCACTAATAGAACATCCATTCTGACCGCATTTCTCCTTCCGTTCGATGCTCAGAGTTTCGTAGTAACGTTTAATCACACGACTCACCGTTGACTGCACGATTCCGAGTTGTTTTCCGATGTCCCGATGAGAGAGTTGAGGATTTTCCAGGTGCTTGCGCAAAATCAATTCGCGACGTTGCTTTTCGGGTGACGCCATTTTTTTCCAATTTTCGAAAAACTGACAGCGATAAAAATACAACAAAAAAAAAAACACTCTAAACTACTTCTACCCAAATTTTCAAGAGAAAATACCCAATGGGTAATTTTCTACAGCGTTTTTTCCGTGATGCAATTTGATGTGGGACACCCTTTCAGGTACAGATGGCTTGCCAAACCAGATATTTCTTTGCGAACTATGACAGTTTCGTGTGCTTGAAAATATCTGCTACCTTTCCCCTTCCTTTTGCCGTATAAAACCCCTGTCCCGGAAGCTGCTTGTAGTCGGCTTTGACGTAGGTTTCGTCGTCCATTACCACGCAGTCAAACTTCGTCAGCATCGTCGTGTACAACCTCCGGGATCGCGCTTTGGCCGTCGTATTTTGTTTATCATCGCGATTTGGAGTCACTACCTTCTTGTAAGTCGATAGTTCGGCTCGTTTTTTGGCTCGATGCACGGTTGTAGACGATACACCCAGCTTATTTGCGGCATCTCGGAGAGATAGGTTAGGGTTTCGCTTGAAACTACCGGCAACTCTCTTTGTCGTCTCAGCGGCTTCCGGTTTTCGATTTCCCCCCGATCCAGACTTCCTGGCTGTCGACAAACGTTCCCCAAACACTTTAATTACATTTGTAACGGTTGATTTGGCAACTTTTAGCGATTTTGCCAACTTTGCGTGCGAGTAGCTCGGATTTTCGCGATGCGCGAGCAAAATTTTGATACGCTGCTCTTCTTGCTTGGACGGCATTTTGACAACTGAAGAGTGAATTCCAAAATCAAAATAGGAGCAACATTCTACACACACACACACCTTCAAAATGAGGGGTGTTCAGGTTTTTTAAATGCAAAATTGAAAGAAATACGTCAAGTTGATATTGACCAAATTTTGACCGTATCGCCCTTTAAATGGACAAGTTTTAAAAGACGAATGTCTTCAGAAAAGAATTTCTGCTACTATTTCAGCCCGAAATTCATAAGCAGAAGTTATTGAGTTTTGGCAACTTTATTGAGAAAAGTATCATTCGTCCCATCGAAAAATTGAAGTTATTGAGTTTTGGCAACTTTATTGAGAAAAGTATCAATTCGTCCCATCGAAAAATTGTGGGCGAATATCAAGGCTATTATTCTTTTTAAATTAAAGAAATGTGACATCAATAAACCGTCTGATTTGGTGAGATGCTGAAAGGCAGATATGGTGGACAGGAGTACGGTAAACGCTTACATACTCGTGAGTTTTTCAGGAATCGCAATCGTAATTTGTGATCGACCCTCGGGCCTTTTCAATTTGTATCATAATTTTTGAACACATTCTGAATTGTAATTATAATTGCTCACGTTAAGATGAGAATACCTAAAGATACCCAAATTGTGCGTAAACACAGATTACCTATAATTGGGAATTGAAGGAAGATAAACGTTAAAAAATTACCGATTTTTTATGGCTACTTTTTACTGAAAATTGTTTTTTTTTGTAATTTTATTTTATAGAATTCTTCAAAAAAGACATGCAAATCTACAAATCATCCATTTATTAGGTATTTTAAATTCTGCACTTAAGCAGAAACAAATGTTCAAAAGTATTATAGAAATATACCGGAATCCTTTTACGAACGTTTAGATTGTTATCACGTGGTTCTCCAAATATTTCTGCAATTGAAAATTGACGAATTGCACATTGGGATTGACGTTGGTCCACACGGATCCGTCGGTGCTACACTCAAAAAAATCGACACATTGTTTCCACGTGAAATGCACGTAATATTCATCCACTGCCAAAACCATTAATGAACACGTGGAATTCACGTAAGAGCTACGTCATTTCCACGTAAATCCACATTCTATGTGAAAATCACATAAATGTTTTTACGTACAATTCACTGACACGTAATGTTCACCTGATTTTACTGAAAAAGATTTGGTTACGTGTTCAAGTGGAAGTTACGTGAAATTTCACGTGGAAATAACGTGTAGATTTTTTTGAGTGTAGACTCAAGAAAAAGAATGCAACAGTGCACTATGGTACGAATAGCCAAATTTCGCGACAAAAATCGATAACTCGAAAACAATTAACTTTCGACAGATGATGTCTTCTGAAGATTTAATCAAAAAAATAAGATCTTTTTTTTGGTTTGGTTAGTGACTAGGCTGGTCCTTTTATGTTCATAATAAAAATTCGAATTTGTTTTTCTTATGATTTAGAGGAATTGTTGCTCCTACAGAATTGTAGATAATTTAAAATTATGAAACTTTGCGAAAGAATCATAACTTCTATCTCATCTACGAACCTTTTTATAGCAGTTTTTCTAACTTTCCTTAGGGTGGATCGTAAAAAACAGTTTTTTACTCTCATTTAAATTTGAATTTGAAAATTTGTTATGATGACTTTTAGAGCATAAAAGGACGCACTTTTTGAATATACAAGATGGTGGCTAATTATTTTATAAAAAGTTGTAGAGGCTGAAGTGTAAAAAAATACGCTTTTCAAGATATCTAACTCACTTATTTGGAAATATTTGCTAACACGCAGTACGTGAACTGAAAGTATAAACTTCCATCTACAAGACCTTTGCAAAATCGTTTGTCCCCTCTTGTCCTCTTGTGAGGTAAAACTCATTTTAAAATTGGAAGTTTTGCATTTTTTCTGCATAAATTTCGATCAGCAGCATTAACAAAAAAAAAAAACGAAAATAACATTGGGACCAGCCTACGTGACGCCCTGGGAAATACAGAGGAGCAAATAACACAAATGCTAAGATTTCTACGGGAAACAAGACTGTTCTCCAAACTGTAGCGAAACCAGAAAACGGAAGAAGCCTAAGAAGAAAACGAAGAAAAGGGGATGGACAAACAGAAGTCGATGAAGAAAAGCTGGAGTAAAGTAGTGAAAGAAGAAACAATGATGAAAAGCAGTACGGAATAATAAAAACTGAAGAAGAACAGTTCGGAAATAGCAGCCGTAGCCGTAGCAGTAGCCGAAGAACAGAAGCCGTAGCAGTAGCCGAAGAAGAGAAAAGTAACGCAATCAGCGGAAGAAGAAAACCGAACCGGATGTAGGAAAAAAATGAAAAGCAGAGGAAACTGAAGGAGGCACTACACAAGAAAAGCAAAGCAGTGGAAATAAGCAAAATAAAAAAGTGAAATAGCAGACGTGAGTGAGAGAAACGTAACACAATCGAAGAAGAAGAAAAGCGAAGCGGACAAAGTGGACGAATAGAAGTCGAAGAAGAGAAACGGAAGAGCAGAAGCACAAGAAGTTGAAGACGTAGAGAAACAGAAGTATAAAATGGAAGAAGATAAGCAGAAGAAGAAAAAAGGAAGGAGAAAAAGAAGCGTAACGAAATCAACGGAAGACGAAAACCGAAGCGAATGGAGCAAAAATAAAAAGCAGAGGTCATTAAAGTAGGCACAACGGAACAAACAATACAGTCGAAAGAAGCAAAAAAAAGGTAAAATAGCAGAATACAACGTGAATGAGAGAAACGTAACACAATGGAAGAAGAAGAAAAGCGAAGCGGACAAAGTTAACGAATAGAGAAGAGAAACGGAAGAGCAGAAGCACAAGAAGTTGAAGACGTAGAGAAACAGAAGTAAAAAATGGAAGAAGATAAGCAGAAGAAGAACAATGGAAGGAGAAAAAGAAGCGTAACGGAATCAACGGAAGCGGATGGAGCAAAAAATAAAAAGCAGAGGTCATTGAAGGAGGTACAACGGAAGAAACAATACAGTGGAAAGAAGCGAAATGAAAAAGTGAAATAGAAGAATACAATATGAATGAGAGAAACGTAACACAACTGGAGAAGAAGAAAAGCGGAAAACGTGGGCGAATAGAAGTCGAAGCAGAGAAACGGAAGAGCAAAAGCACAAGAACTTGAAGACGTAGAGAAACAGAAGAAAAAAACATGGAAGAAGATAAGCAGAAGAAGAAAAGTGGAAGGAGAAAAGAAAAAAAAACATAAAGGAAAAATAACAGAGATAAGAAAAGCCGAAAAATCGCAACAAGCAGGAAAAGTTGAAGCAAACCAACGGAGGAATAGAAGGAGTCATTTTCAAGCCATTGGAAGAAACTGCCCTGAAAACCATGACTCCGGCCGGATGTTTGGTTGTAAACTTGAACTTCACGTTCTCTGGAACATCCTCAATCTTCTTTGGCGAAATAAACCTGTCTGTACGTGTGTTAGATACGGGATCGATGGTGAACATTTTCTCATCGGAGAATACGATGGTGGTATGCTTCTTTTTTAATACTGGTACCAATCGTTTCGAGCGGCGATCCAGCCGTAGTTGTTTGATTCGGTCCCGGTCCGTTGCAAGGTGGCACTTTACTAGTTTTTGAAATATCGGCTTCCTTAGCCATTTTCCGGATCTCACTGATCTGATGACCTTCGGTGTGCGAGCGGACCGTGGACGGCCACTTCCCGGCTTCCGTGGACGTGGTCCATCAAGGAATGAACGATGGATACGGTAAACGGTAGCCAGGTGGCATCCCACAATCGTTGCGATTGGTTTTACGGGCTTTTGGGCAAGCAGCAAACTAGTCACAACCTCCTTTGCGTGCATTTTTCTCAACTTCGTTACTCGCGAACCACTGTTTTGTTTACGTCGTCTCAGAGTATACAGTCGCATTTTTTTGGGACATACTGTAGTAAACAAACCGCTTTGACACATTAGTGATTTTGTTTTTGCATTATATACCTCAGGTTGTGTGAAAATATCTAATTGTGTGCCAAACAATCGTCATTTGCGGGAAGTGTTGATTTTCTTCTTCCATTCGAAGAAAACGGCAGCTGCACATCTTATTCATCTTTTCCGACTCTTAATACGTTCAGAACACTGTTCAAAAATTCAAAAATTTCTTCAATATCTGAACTTCAAAATATTTTAGAAATGAACAATCATCATGCTGACATTATTATATGCAATTTATATTGACGAAATGCTATTTCGGAATTATTAGAAAATAAGGAATTAGTTCGCATTTCGAAACTTAATTTGGCCTGTATATCCCCATTATCTTCATTTCAGGATACTTTTGGATGCATTATATATCTTATTGACCCATTTGTGAGTATGTGAATGTTATTGGAATTTTGCGAACTCTTATACAAATTCCGGACGTTATTGAAGACTTCATTGAACCTAAATCCTCAAGATCTTAATCACAGAATACGTTGGAAAGCTTTAAATATCTTATTGAATCTATTTGAAATTATGAATACAAAATCAATATAGACTGTTACGTTGTGGCAGACTCCCCTGTCCATGCAGTAATTACGAATTGATGCCTGATATGCGTGCTGCCAGAAGGCTTTCTTGGGCATTCCGCAGTCATAAGAAATTTATGGATATTATTCAAGATTTATTTGAGCCTGCAACAACTAAAGACCTACAACTTCTTAACACTTTGGAAGGCATCAAATATCTTATTGCATCGATTCGATTTTTCAGATAGTCCTCTTAAACTTCCCAAAACAAAACAAAAAAAAATTCAGACCTCCTTGAGATCCTCAAGATATGATCAACAAAATACTTTGGAGTGAAACAAATATTTTATTAAATCGATTCATTGGGGTACTCAAAACTCATTGGATATGGTTTGAATTTTATTTGAGCCCGTAAATCTTTAAAACCTTGCTTCGGAATACTTTGTAAGGGATCGAGTGTCTTATTGAAGCTATTCGATATTGTGCGTGATGTTAGCAAGCTCTCTTGAATTTCATAAAATCAGAAAACTTTCAGGACTTTTTTTTTGTTGGGGCGTAGAAACCACTGCATCCACTGAGTTGAACTTTTGCGATATAACCCTGTTTAATATTCGCATTTTATTGGTCAAGTGGACAGCCTAAGACACGTCTTCTCCCAGTCGAAAAAACAAGTTTATAAAACCCACCACCTTTCCAGGATTCGCAGTCCAAATGTCTTTAGGTTGCATATAGCCACTGTAAGAAAATTTAAATTTGCGCTTGTATACAGCATCACAACTGCAGAGCATATGTTCTGAGGTTTCACGTTTCATGCTGCAGAAACGACAAATATCATTCTAAACCTGGCCAATGTAGTCCTAACTAGGCCAGTATAGGTACAAAGAACTCTCTTATTGAGCTCCAAGAGCTTTTTACTGATTGTGACATTTGGAACTATAAACCTCTTCGATTGAACACACTTTGTGGTAACCAACCAGTTGGTCATCACCCTTTGTTCTTCCCATGCTTTTAGTTCCATTTTTATGGCACAGTATGATATACCGCAGAATGGTTCTAGGCCAATAAACTGTGCATTTGAACCATGTTTAGCAAGCTCGTCTTCCGTTTCACTACCTACAATTCCACAGTGTCCCGGAGCCCAGACTAAATTTACGGAGTTGTCTTTTCACACTTTTCGCAGTGAAAGAATGCATTCCCAAACAAGTTTGGATGTGCATTTATAATTACTCAACGCCTTGACTGCCGCTTGGCTGGCTGCAAAAATACAAATATTTGCAAATCTATATTTCCTCTTCAGACAAACATTAACGCATTTTATTATTGAAAAAATCTCCGCTTGGAACACCGTTGGATAGTTTCTCATCGCCACTGAAATTTCTACTCCAGGGCCGAAGATTCCTGCTCCTGTTTTTGTTCCAATTTTTGAACCATTATTTGGTTTTACGACAGGGTCTCATATATACTACAATAGATAAAATTACTGGTCAATATAGGGAAACTGCCCCCATATTAATCTCATTGTTCCTATATTCATCCTACGATGAATCAAACAATTGGGCAGTTGAAGGATCGGTTTCGTTTTCTAATAATGTTTGCTCACGTTAAATAACTACAACAAACATTACTAACTAATCCTGTCACGTGTATATCGTTTTATTTCAAGTAGGATGAATATAGCAACAATGCGATTAATATAGGTACATCTTCCCTAGTATCAAAGATTTGCTCAGGTAATTATGAAATAAAAGTATAGTTTTATTTAGTTTTCTGCGGATCACTTTTTATTCCTCCTTTCACATCTACAATTTTCCTCCTCTTTTCCCTGTCCCCTCATCGCTTCTCTCATCTCCATTTCTCTCTCTCCTGTCACATCATGAAACATACTTAAAGCGCGTTGCTAAATCTCTCATATTGTAACGTCCGCTGACTCTACCTTGCTGCCAGATACTACAACCCCACCATTTGTTTCTTTGATGTAGTAAGGCACGTAGTCGTTGTATCTTATGGGTTCACGTCGCCTGCGTTTACCTCGTGAATCCTCTTCTTGTTGTTTAGCTGGGTCAGTGTGGTTTCTCGTCTCAACTCTCTTAGGGCTCCTTACTACTTCCTCCTGCTGTTGATCATTTGCTGTATCCACTGATTCTATTCCGTCATCAGAAATCGGCTGGATGGTACCTGGAACCTTCTTCAAATGTGTGACATGCCGCCGAAGCTCTTTCCCAGACACCAAAGAACGAACAGTTTGTGATCCTTTTTCATTCGCTTCAAGAATACACGATCACCCTCTTGAATAGCGCTTGGCTCCGCTCGAAGTTTCTTGTCCGAATACAACCTTCCCTTCTCCTTCTGAACGCTGTCGAAATCTCGAACCGATTCATCATCAACAGAACTCAGAACTTTAGGAAGCCGACTCTTGATACGCCGTCCAAACATTAGTTTTGACGGTGCCTCCCCTGTGGTAGAGTGATTGGTTGCATGGTACACCAGTAAGTATTCCCGCAACTCCTTCCGCCAATCTTTTCCCAGTTCTTGGGCAATTCGCAACCTTTTTAAAATTGTACGGTTCTGCCGTTCTACTTGACCATTCATTTGCGGCCAGTAGGGTATTGTATTGACCAGCTGAATACCATATTTCTTGCAGAAGTTCTTGAATTCTTCACTTGCAAATTGTGGCCCATTATCAGCTTTAATTAATGACGGAACACCGTAGCGACTGAATATGTCACGAAGACGGTCAATAGTATCCTTCGACTCCGTACATGTCATTTCACATCGGCTATAGCTGTCCACAACAACGAAAAGATGCTGTCCTTCGGGTAGCGGTCCACGGAAGTCGACCGCTATGTCCTCCCAAGGTCCAGTGGGCAATCCCTTCCGCAACATAGGTTCTGGAGCATCAGGAGCGGTCACTAGAACGCACCCACGGCACTTTTTAACGTATATCTCCACATCGGCATCGAGTTTGGGCCACCAGACTGCGGTTCGTAGATATGACTTCATCATTGTCATCCCTGGGTGACCATCATGTGCAATGTCCAATACTCGCTTCGCAATCCATTAGGAATCACTATACGGTCTCCGCGAAGAAGCACTCCGCCAACGTCGCACAGCTCTGATGAAACAACTCGGTAAGCAACAGGTAATAAGTTTAAAGTATCAGCCTTCAAGCAACTGAGAATATCTCTGGTTTCGGCATCGTAAAATCCGAGAATCTTTGTTTCACACGTCGCATTCTTTATCGCCTGAAACGATTCTTCACACCGTAAACCCCAAGAAAATGTCACGCCTTTCCTTGTAAGTTCTCTAAGCGGTTCATCTAGAGTTGCCAGGTTGGGAATGAACTTGTTGAGATAATTCGCAAGTCCTAAAAAACTGTGAACTTCACTCTCATTGGCAGGTTGTCGAAAATTTTGAACTGCTGCTACCTTCGTTTTTAAGGGAGAAATTCCTGAGCTACTAATTTTATGCCCTAGCCTTTCCACTTCTACAGTCCTGAACTGACATTTGTCAAGGTTGAGCTGAACTCCTCTTGCATTTAGTCGCGCCATTACTTTTTCAAGCCGCCAGTTATGTTCTTCAATGTTTCTTGCTGCCACAAAAATATCATCAAGGTACCAGTGTGCACCCTCGCACACACAAAGTATTTCGTCAATAACTCTCTGAAAAATTTCCGGAGCTGTTACTAGACCGAACGGTAATCTTTTAAACCTAAACAGTCTCCTTTCCGTAATGAACGTGAGAATGTCGCGAGACTCTGCCGCAACCATAACTTGAAGGAATGAATCTTTAATATCCAACTTACTCCAAACAGCTCCACTACCAATCCTAGCGAGTATCTGATCGATGACAGGCATTGGGTGGTGTTCTCGCAGTTCAGCTTGGTTCACCCTTCTTAGATCCACACAAAGGCGAAGTCCACCGTTAGCTTTAGAAACCACTACCAACGGAGAGACCCATGAGGTGGGACCGGTTTTCGGCTCGATGATGTCCCGACTCAGCATATCGTCTAGCTTACGGTTAACTTCCGCTTCCAAAGGTATCGGCAGTCTCCTAACAGGTTGCACGACCGGTTTGGTATGTAACTGCATCTGGATGTGATCTTCGACGTCTTTTATACAAGCGAACGACTCCACATTGTTTACGTTATTGATGTTAGCTCCTACTCTCAGCACCTGCAACTGCTTTGCTGTGTAATCTCCCAACAAGCAAATTTGACCATTCTCTACCACGTAAAACTGAGCGGAAGTACTTCTGCCATCAATCCCTACTTCAGAGGTGAACTTTCCACGCACTAATAGTGGCTCGCTGCTACCGTACGACAAAAATGTGCGATTTGCGTCTCTTGTAGAACTAGAAATGATGACGCCAGCCTGTTTCAGCCGCTCCCATGCGTCTACGGTCACCAAATTGGCATCTGCCCCAGAGTCCACCAGCATATCCAATGAAATGCCTCCGACCAAAAATTTCAGCATATTCGTCGAATTGCCGGAAAAGAATGCATAATAGACCTTTTCCTTTGTAGTATTGTCTGCCAGTGCTTGTTCGACTCGTCGAATTTTCTTTGTTGGCGGTGAAGAGGAAGATTGGAGAATACTTTGTCTAGCTGTGGTCCTCCAAGGTACAACAATTTTGCCCTCTTCTTGAATTGATCCGTTACATCGTTGGCGTCGAAATATCTTTCTAAACTGCTTTTCCAACCAGTCTCGAAACAGCTTGGACTTCTCGATTTCCTCACATCGGAACTGTGGTACCGGTCTCATGTCATCCATCTGTAAAATTTACATAACAGAACAAATAAACCCCTCTCACTAGATCTATACGTGCTCTTTATTTATTAGGAATCGATTCGTGTACTGTATAGTGAGACTCAAGACAGTTGGTCGGCCCTTTTTCGTAATAATAATAATCAAACAGGTATCTCATTATATTTATCGTCATCTACAAATAAGATTTTCTCAAAATTTCATCCATCACGAAGAAAAGATAGGGTACGGGACGGGTTTTAAGCAGTTTAGTCAACCCCTAAGACATTTGATGAAGCTGTATGTAATCTATAATTAGAACTGCCAATATTTAGACAATAATCCCTCTGCTTACGTCTGGTCTATCGGAACATACCTTCAGCAACGAGCATTAGGCTCAGAAAATTTCATAGCCATGGAATAAAGTTCCCAATTGCAGGGACTTCTTAAACCCATGCGGATTGCTTTCCGATTAAAAAAATGTTTTCTTCAGCTCCTCAATCTGTACATAAACTAACAATATTGTATGAGTGCGATTCTGTGCATGTGTGCGAAGGCGAAATGAAATAGGCCAGTTCACGATTTGCTGCAAACGTCAATTTCCTCAACCCGCTCCTTCGTTTTACCCATCCGCTCTCGAAAACAATCAACCAAAACATGTCGATTGCTACGACCACAAACTCGTCTCCTAGCAGGTTATGAGACAGACGTACACGACCAAACTTTTAGTTTGTCATTGATCTTTAGATTGGCAATGTGTATTTCTTATTTCATTTACTCTCACACAAACGCAATAGCCAAAGCGACTGTGACGACAAACGGGATGTTTCGTTTAAAAACAAACAAATGCAAGAGACAGCAGGCTTCACGTTACATTACCGGTGTGCTATATCCATGGTTAACAAAGAAGAGAGGAAACATGGGCTCTCTCAAAAGCAACAGTGATGCCATAGCTGCCGCTCAACAGCGAAGCATTATTTATCGTTGGGTACTATTGGACAGCTCCGAAACATATTTTTTATTGCAAATGATAGTGCCAGATGATGGACAATATAATCATAAGCATAGATCAACCTCCAATGACTGGAAGAAACATGAAATAAATAGCGATTTCAGATTATCTAAATATGTAATAAATTTAACTCAATGTTCAACATCACATTCTGGCAACAAGCCTAGTTGTGGGAGAGAGCTGCTGAAGACATGCTCTCCGGTACACGCGATGCAAATGCAAAATACACAAAGGCAAAATTTGAGCGAACTTCTTCAGCTGGTCAGAAACTGATGATTTCTAGATGATGTATTTTAAATCTTCAAAATAACAGTAATAAATTGGTAATCAATCATGATTGATACATCGAATCATTGGCCCAATAGATAAAGCTTATGATCGTATCATTAAAAATGAAATAATTTGGCAAATGTAGGAGTTATAGACCTATTTCCTAACAACTGATTAAAATAGTGACCCCTGATTAAGCCGTTCCCTACCCTATCTGGTATTTTTCACAAATCTCCAGATTATGCTTTTTTATCTACATCCGGCTGTTGAAAATCGAAAATCTGTAAAAAATGTGATATTGTTTATTTATAACCACTGTTTGGGTGCCGGTTAACCATAGTTGAAAATGACTGTGTTGAATGCATCGCATATTTGAACCAAGTACTTGATACCTATAGAGCAGTATGAACCAAGTGTTGGTATGGACAACATAGAAGCATGGAGGATTGGTAGAAATGCATCAAGCAGTGAGTGAAGTTATAGACACAAAAAGTTTTTGATGTAGGTGGAGCAAAAGAGATCGGAATAAAGCGAAACAGGATGGCTAGGAATACAGGGCTGTAGGATTTGCTAAACGGCTGGTGTTAAACTTGTAAGGCGTCCCAAGTAACAACTTTAGTTTTATTCCAGCCATATAGCCGCCTCCCGGCTTTGTTGATAAAACTACATTCAAAACTGTTTTGTCTACCAACACCTCCTCTATGCTTCTTTAAAGCCGAAATTTGTACAAAATGGCCCACTCTATAGACGGTTGTGAAAACAAGTTAATCAAACCTTTATAAGAGCATAAATAATTTGAAAATGTTCTTGTGAAAGATGTTATGACCACTTGAGAACCTTCATAAAACCTATTGGCTGCCATTAAAACCAGAATGTGGCCAAATGGCCACATCTGTCAAACTTCTCTGTGAAATCGAGGTTGGTTTTTGTTGTTCTGCTTTGTTCGATTCTTTGCTCTTCTGATTCATTTAGCAGTAAAAAACGGTCTAGTGTTGCGGGAAATTTTGTTTGATAGCAAAATATCCAAAACAAATTGTGTTTTCTACAGCGTATTGTACTTCAAATTATATGCGCAATTATTTTTATGGTGAATATTGACACGATAAGAGCAGAAAATTAATGCGCCTCAGAAATTATGGGGATTTAAAACAACATAAATCAAATTAAAACAAATTTATTCGATAAATTAGTCATGAATTTCCTGAAAAATGCTTGGAATTGGATGAAATTATATAAAAGAATGCCGAAATTAGTCTCCGATCTAATGTTTATTTGCATATCATTGAAATTTGATGCATTTATTTTCCCACATTTCATTTATTTCTTATATTTCAATATGGCGATTGGAAAAAAAATCACAGTTTTGCCATAAAACCAATTTATCTTCGCAATGACTATTATAAAACTGTTTGGTCTTATGGTGAATTCTTTCAATGCCAATTTGCCGTTTAATGCATTTACTGGAAGCAAAATGGTTTTAAAATGCTTTTTCAACTGACCATAATAAGATAAAATCAATGACTCCTAAAACGGCATTTCAATACAGCATTTTTCGAGTTCATAAAGTCGAAATAAAACCTTTGATAGGAGTAAAACGAATTTGAGAAACAAGGTTTTAAGATTGTTGTAAACAAGCTGTGTGGGTTCTCATAAACCTGACCTGACTATGAAACCTATTGGCACCTCTTGGTGCCATAATAAAACCAAATTGATTTCAAGTGGCTTTCAGAAAACTTTAATAAAACTTAATAAAGCAGGATGGTGTTAGCAATGTTACGCTTTATGGCAAAACTGTGATTTTTTTCCAATCGCCATATTGAAATATAAGAAATAATTGAAATGTAGGAAAATAAATGCACCAAATTTTCAATGGTATGCAAATAAACTGTAGATCGGAGACTTATTTTGGCATTCTTTTAGATAATTCTTAATCCTGAAAACACTTTTCAGAAAATTCATGATCAATTTATCGAATGTATTTTTTTTTTAATTTGATTTATGTTGTTGTAAATTCGCATTATTTCCGAGGCGCATTAATGTTCGGCTCTTATCGCGTCAATAATCACCACGGAAAAAAATGCGCATATAATTTGGAGCATAACACGCTGTAGAAAACACAAATTGTTTTGGATATTTGGCTATCAAACAAAATTTCCCGCAACACTAGATCTTTTTTTTTACTGCTAAATGAATCAGAAGAGCAGACAATCGAACAACGCAGAACAACAAAAACCAACCTCGATATCACAGTGACAGTCCATTTGGCCGCATGCTGGTTTTCATGGCAGCCTATAGGTTTTATGAAGGTTCTCAAGTGGTCATAACATATTTCACTAGAACATTTTCAAAATCTTTATGTTCTTATAAAGGTTTTATTAACTTGTTTTCACAACCGTCTATAGAGTGGGCCATTTTGTACAAATTTCGGCTTCAAAGAAGCATAGAGGAGCTGTTGGTAGACAAAACAGTTTTGAATGTAGTTTTATCCACAAAGCCGGGAGAAGTGTTATACGGCTGGAATAAAACAAAAATTGTTACTTGGGACTCTGTTACTTACAACATATTGAAAATTTACGCTAGACTTGATCGTATACTAAAATTTCATTCGTCTTGACTCTTTTTGCATCCGAATACTCCAATCACTCAGCGACAGAATCCCATTGTGGCAGTTAATCCTGCATCATCCACTGAAATATTTTGAGATCGTCGAAGTGGTTCGCTCATTTATCCAGATAGTTACAGGGTGCGGCAGAAAATAATGCGAAAATGTTCAAACTTGAGTATTGGGTTAATTCGTGTAGCTACTGACTAATTTCTGGCGAAAGTGTATTTGTTTATGTTTACTTTCAAGTGCAGCATCCAAACATTCTATTTGTTGTATTGCAAATTCGTCAAAATGTTCGCGAAAGAAGTGATCACCAGTTTGTTGCTCGCCCAGAAGAAGCCGAAAGAGATTGCCAAGGTGGTAGGGTGCCATTTGGCAACAGTTTACCGCATAAAAAAGTCCCTGCAGGATGGTCCTAAGCAGCGGAAGGCGGGAAGCGGACGTCCGCGCTTTGCACGCACGCCAAACGTGATCAAAACGGTCCGTGCAAAAATTGCTCGCAACCCGGTGCGTTCCATAAGAAAACTTGCAAAGGAAGCCAATATTTCGGAGAAATCCATGCGGAGAATCATCAAAGAAGACCTGCATGCATCTTCCAGAGCCAGAGTGAAACGCCACTTGACTCGTTCCAAGAGATTGCTTTCCTTGTTGAAGAAGGAAAAAATGATAATCCTGTTCTCCGACGAAAAGCTTTTCAGCATCGATGATGTGGCCAACAGCCGCACGGACCGGTTCATTTCACCGCAGAAAATGGAGAACGTTCCGGAGAAAGTCTAATTCAAATTTCAAACCAAACATCCGGCTGGTGTCATGATGTTTGGCTTGGTGGCGTCCAACGGTCTGAAAATGCCGCCTGTTTTCATTGATGCTGGAGTTAAAATCAATACCGAAGTGTACATCGGTATTTTAAAGGACCAAGTGCTTCCCAGGGTGAAGACCAACTTCTCCGAGGACCAAAACGTTGGCGTACAGCAGGATGGAGCGCCGCGTTACACGTCCAATCGAACAATGGTTTAACGATAACATGAAGTTTTGGCCGAAGGATTTGTGGCCCCCTAGTAGTCTAGATCTTAATCCGTTGGATTATTTGATTTGGGCATATGTTGAAGCACGAGCCTGCAAAACTCACACCCTAGTGTGAAAACCCTGAAGTCAACCATAACACGCATATGGCAGTCAATGTCGGAGGACTACGTCCGAAAGGCATGCTCTGGCTTCCGGCGTCGGCTCGAGGATGTTGTTAATATAAATGGAGGACACATTGAATAAATTTGTTTAAAAGGACTCTATAAAGATTACTGCACTCGAAAATGTTGATATTATTGCTTGAATTAGTTGAAAATGGGATTTGAAAGAAATCGAACAAATTTTCGCATAAATTTCTGCCGCACCCTGTAATACAGTGTTTGCATACTTGTTCAAACGAGTTTTTCGTTTTCTCTGCAGCATCGGAGTTGAGGCTCTCACGCAGTATCTTCGGCACTTGTAGAGGGAGGACCTTCTGAGAAAATCTTTCCGAGAGTTTTTTGCGTACATTTTCGATAACGTAAACAGCTTCAATCAAACTGTTGTCTGCAGCTTTCATGTTCTGGATATTGCTATGAAACATTGATATTAACGAATACACAAACCACAGGTATGCTTCATTGATTTCACCCTTAAAGAAATCCTCTAAAAGCTTGGGTCGACTATCAGTCGAATTGAAAGAACTTTTACCAAGCAGTTCATGTTTTCTCAGAGCGTCTGTCAACAATTCAGAACCACGTACCGCAGTTTCGAACGTGCTAAAAATGTTTACAGTTGTTTTCAAAACGAATGACGGTGCAAGTTTGTAAGTCTTTCATCACTCCTTCGACATGCGCCAGTGAGTTATTGGAAAACAGCACAAACCAATTCCACACAGGTACAGGAGTACATCCCACTAACAACGGTAGTAGTCCATACTTCTAAAATGGCGTCCCCTGGACCATTAGCAAGCAGTTGAAAGTGGCATTTCATGTACATTTTTCTACCACCTCGATGTCGTTACATCCAATCCTCTCCGTGCTGGGGGGAGCAATATTAATACAAACGAACATATTGTACATAATGCAGCACTTCCCTTCGCTGCTCTGTCTTATTTAAACAAAAAAAAAGTAAAAAGAACAAAAATACAAAACGTACCCATGGTGATCATACTCTTGCGTGTCCAATCGCACTTACAACAACTCAATACTGTTGCAATCAGAGCTCTCCGCTTCAAGTAATAATAGCAACAGCAACATAATCACGAAAACACATTTCGAACACACTGTTGTCGATTAACGTATCAAGATAATAATTGTACCGAACCGAAAAAGGGAGGGTATGAAATTATGCCTTTCGGAGATAAACGTCTATCGTAAAAAAGGAATGAAACCCGAGGGAACGAAGTAAAAAAATAAAACCCGATCCCTCATCGTTCAATCCTCAGCAGCGCTTTCGACGGACCCTTCTATTTATGCTTGCATGTTGGCTGTCATTAAAAAAGAAGAACACTACAACCCCGACCACGCCGAAGCAAGCCAAGAATGCCCGAGCTATTGAACACAAAACTCAAAGCAAAAAAGGAAGGGAACGCATAAATCTAATTTTCATTTCGTTTCCCCTCATCAATTTTAATCTTTCACTCAATTTTCTGTCCTTCCCTGCGTGTGTGCTTCGCTTCGGTTGGACTTGGAACTTGGAATTGTTTGAAGTGCAACGCAAGGATGAAGTGCGGGAGGGGGAGGGTTGCATTGCTACTCACCGGGAACAGACATTTTTCATATTGCTTTTGTGTCCTACCCCTCGCCCTGCTTGTCCCGATGCTTTCTACCTCGAGTTGAATCCAAATATCAGAAGCCAACCAGCCGAAAAGGGCCGTCTTTCATTGCTTTTGGGAGTTTTTGGGTGAGCGCGGGGTGGGAGGACGAAAGTGCAGAGAGTGGCGAAATGATATACTGCTGCTTGGGACGGCGGGTCTGCTTGCATGTGCGCTGTAAGGCCGATTCACTCGAATGGGAGAGAACAAGCAGAAAGATCGACGCGCGTTGGAATACGGTTGTGCGTTGCAAGGAGTACGAAGGGAAGAACAAGAAGCGGTGTGGACATTGAGATAATGTTGCGCTAGTGGCTGGTCAAAAAGCTGTTCAGAGTGCGATTGGTTGATTTTGCTGTATTAGAATTACTTCTTCTTTCTCCTTTCTTGTCATTACAGGCTTATCATAATTAGCGTATTGCCTGCTCTCAACTTCTAAATGTATTAATTGCACTTCAAGAGTTATTAATGGCAGCAGGATAAATGCACCCTTCTTTTTTGGGAAATGCTCCTTAAACTTTGGAAAAATGCTCCTTAGGTGCGTTTGCTCGGTATAATTCAATCGGAGGTATTAACCTTCTGGTTAGCGCTTGCCGGTTGTTTTGACGGGTCTTAAGTTTCTTCAAGATTGTATAGCGCAATCTTCAAGGTAGTTTTGACGGGTTTAAATTTCATTTTGACGAGTTATAATTTCATTTTGAAGAGTCTTAATTTCGTTTTGACAGGTCTTAATTTCGTTCTGATGTCTCTTAAATTCATAAACTTAAAACCCGCCAAAACTATACAATCTTGAAAAAAATTAAGACCCGTCAAAACACCTGGCAAGCGCTAACCAGAAGGTTAATACCTCCGATTGCATTATACCGGGCAAACGCATCTAAGAAGCATTTTTCCAAAAAGAAGGGTGCATTTTCCCTTTGCCGTTATTAATTGAGAAGCTTTGTTGCATTCGTATGATTGATAGCAAGCTCAGGGAGCACCCAATTAGATGTACAATGCACTTTACTTTCTTCACCGACACGGTTACCACCCATCAGGGTTGGCAGCCCTAGCAAAGTAAAATAACAAACTGATATCAAATAAGTAACAAGTTGTGTTATCTCAGGTATAATTTTGAACTCACCTGTTATCGCATAACAAATTTAGTTATCAACATTGACTAATTTTGTTATCGTCTGTTATCAATTTTTAAAGACGATTTTTGACGAACGTTACTGAATACTACCAGCATACTGACGAATGCTGAATATCACCAGTATGTCATGAATATGAAATTGAGATATTCACCAGAACCACTACTTCAGTTATTAGTGTATGAATTTGATATCATGTTGATAACATAATTTGATATTATCTTAAGTAATTTGTTCACATCACAAAATTTGTTATCAAAATGAACTCAATGATAGCAAAACGAGTTAATGTTGTGACATCCAACGAATATTAATTTGTTATCTTTTTTGTAGGTTATGTAGAGGTAGGTTATATCAAGGATATAACCGTGAGGTTCACGTAGGACTGCACAGGTGTATAGTAATAATGGTATCATCTAATTTACACATATGGTTGGTTAATATTGAAAGGTTTTAATTTCAGAATGTGAGTTTACATGTGGTTGTATAATCGAATAACTCTTAAAATCCAACTCTTCGAACTGTCTATATAATAACAGCGTGTTATTATTTTTAGTTTGTCACTAACAGTAATGAACTAAGACCCGAGCCCGCATCAGCACTGGCGCCATTAGTATCCTTCGTAAGCTTCTTTCACAGTCAGTACTGCCTCAAGATCCCATTTCGTCTTCTTCGTTAATATCTCGTGACACGAAGTGTAATCCCAAGTAACACTGCCAAAACCATCCAGCTTTATTAAATTTTATTAAGGTTTTATCAAAGCCACTAGATATCAATTTGGTTTTATTATGACACCAATAGGTGCCAATAGGTTTCATATTTTAGTCATGTTTATGAGAACCTATACAGCTAGTTAAAAACGATCTTAAAATCTCGTTTTCTCAAATTCCTTTTACTCCTATCAAAGGTTTTATTTCGACTTTATGAACTCATAATATGCTGTTTTGAAATGCCGTTTTAGGACTCATTCATATTATCTTATAATGGTCAGTTGAAAAAGCATTTTAAACCCATTTTGCCTCCAGCAAATGCATGAGGCGGTAAATCCTTTACTCCATGTATACTTCCAGCTAATGAATGAGTGTTTACGAAAAATAGGAAAAAATCTTTGTAGGAGATTTGTCGATCGTCAATATCGCCTTCGAATGCGCTCACCTTTGCAAGCGAATCCGTTCTAGCATTGCTCGGATTCGAACAATCAGATAGGACCCATACCAATTGCTGATAAAATAATGCGAAGTTAAAGCACTGAGAAGCCCTTGTATTATTATCACAAAATATGAAGAGTGCTTTACCGGCGTCAAGGAGCGAATAGACTCTATAGAACTGAGAATATCCGGAGAAACGAAGTTTTGATCCAGTTTAAGTGAGGCAATAATTTCTAGCATAACGTGTGTTGCCGCTAATTTAGCCACAAATAAGGAAGAAGGAGCTTGAAGTTTACGATTGGCACTATGAATTTCATCAGATATACCAAAACCTGCCGGCCCTTCTATCAATCATCCGTCAGTGAAGAACGATTTAGTGGAATCATAGAACGATGATGCTCTGCAATTCCACGAAGCTCCTGCTTCATGGATATTTCAAACTGAACCGAATTGCCGCAATCGAAGAAGCAAACACGATTGGGAATATTCGACAAAGGGCTGACATCCTGTGTTATGTACAAGTGTTACTAAGTCCTGAAGCGAGTATGAGGATTCAACTCAAGAAGTTTCTCAAAGTTTTCGATCACCTGGGGGTTCATAACTGCACACCTGGTGAGAAGCCGGAAGGTAATTCTGAAAACCGATCCGAGAGTGAGAATATGCCAGTCAACACTTCGGGACTCATCAAATAAAAACTACCGTATGTGCGGATGTGCTCCTCGCCAGGTTCCGGTGATTGTTTGATGAAAGTTGATTCTGGTTACTGGCACTTTTGCTTCAGATACTCAATGTGCGATCTCCAGGTGCATTTAAAATCGAACCAGACCCCAAGATATTTAATTTGAACTTCGGTTGTTGAACACCAGCTCAGTTTTCTCCGTAGAATAACTACGATATCTAGCAGTAGAGCCCAAGTAGATACATTGTCTAAGGTAACCTATGAAGATCCTTGCAGATCGATCTCATTGGGCCCCGTGATAGACATTACGCCGTCATCTGTAAGTTTTCTTAACGTACAGTTGTCACTTAGACAACCATCAATGTCCTTGACATAAAAATTATACAAAGGGGGCTTGAACATGAATTCTGGGGGGGACCCATCTAGCTAAATCGGGAAGCTGTAGAGTTTCCATGAGAAAATCTCATGTATTTTTCTGACAGCAAATTGTACAAATAATTATTCATTAATGGTGAAAAGCCACAAGGGTGGAGTTTAGCTGAAAGAACTACAAGAATGCAGAAGTCATTTGCTCTTTTTTTTCTTAGCAAAAGCTAACTGAATTTCTGTGGAAAGCAACGCGAGACAGTCGTTCGTTCCCTTAACGCTACGAAAACAATCTGATAGTAGATTGTTCGTCTCAACCCATTTACCCAGATGGAAGAGGATCATATTCTCCAACAATTTTCTAATACAGCATACCACCGCGATTGGTCGATTGGAATTGTTGCCTGGTCGCCAGGTGGCATTTGGAACAACATTAAGCTCCAGCAATTGATTAAACAAGTTCAACATGCGCCACTTTGCGACGTCTGGTAGGTTCTTAAGCAAGTTAAACTTTTGGTAGTTCGGTTACGCAGTCTGCGCGCGCCGTATTTCATAGAGAGTTCATCGAAGTTTCACGCAATAGCCCGTCGACAAATCGTCCCCAGTATCCGTGTTTTTTGGCATTGATGAGGCTCGTAAGCTTGCGTTCGAATGTCGTGTATTCTTTGAAGTGCTCAGGTGTTCCACGTCTATGGAAAGCTTCAAACGATGGATTATTTACCGTTAACCTCGATGCATTGCTGATCCCACCATGGAAAAGGAGGTTTCCAGCGAACTAACGTTCCTGGTACTGGTCGAGTTTGATCTTGAAGCGCAGTGTCTAAGATCAGGTTGGAGAGAAAGTTATAATCCTCCAGCGGTGGAAGTACTTCTGCCGTCCTTACGGCTCCATCTATTGCTGTCTAATCGATATAACCGGTTAAATCATACGCAAAGTCCATGGATTCCGACGAATTGAATCAATCAAAATTTTATGGGCAAGTGATCTCTAGCGCGGAGATCAATGAGCAATCCAAGGATAATCAATTCAAACAAAGTGTGAGCGTGTGAGGTCTAATCTACTGCCAATCGAGGAATGATCAGTCAGTCATGTTACTTCTCCATTGTTTAGAACTGTCATATTAAAGTTATCAAGGAAGCTCCGTTGTCATCGTACAATTCTCCCCAACCTGTACCGTGAGAGCCAAAAACTTCCATGATCGGTCGCGAAGTAGGAAGGACTGAACAATATCTGACAATTGTTTTCAGTTAACGGAAACTAAAGGGGGAATATACGTAGAAGCAATGCAAAGGCTTTTATTTTTAATAATAGTCTGATTGCGACAAAAAAAAAAACAACTTCACAGGTAGTTGAAATTTTTCCCACTCGACGTATTGAGGGAGGGCTGAACCAGAGAAAGTCACGCAAAACGAGGCTGAAGAAGTAGAAGTTTACTTCTTTAGACTCGTTTTACCATCACTGATCGATATTGTTCCTAGTATTTGCTCATCCAGTTTCTTCACTGGAGAAAGCAGAGGGTTCTGCAGGATCTCGGGGGTCAAACTTGCACACCTTCAATGTCAATACCCCAGAACTGGGATATACACTCTGTACTAGAGTGTAAAAAACTGAGAGACAGCAATCTCATTAGCTTGCTTGAGGTTGAACACAGCACCCGAAGTTTATATGGTCTCACTTTCATTATATCAGTTACGCCCGAGAATCGTTGTATCAAATCTCATTAGTAATCTGATAAACGATGAGAGGTTTCTATTTGGGCTGAAAGTAAAGAACCCATAAACCAGCTGAATCAGCTGGGAAGGCTCGTGATCGGGTAACTTTTTGAGAAACCTTATCATTTGGTGGCAAAGATGAATCATCTTCTTAAACGTGCAACCACTAACACTATTAAAAAAAACACAGTTACAATACACTAAACTAAAGCTTAACACAAAAACACAAAATTAAATTACAATGTCTTCAGGAGTTAAAGATAAACAAAAAACTTATCTTATATGTAATACTAATTTGTTGCTGCTGCTGAAAGTATGTGGGTGCGTATACTATTGGGAAGTGATAATGGTAGTTGGCAGACGAACGGATGAACGCCAACAGTAGGTGGACTGCTAGTGTACGGGACCACGCAGAGAGGTGGTGCCAACTGGCTTGACACTTACCAATTTAAATTAACAATTTATCGTTATTGCACTGTTTAAACTGCAAGTTTTCTTCTTTAGAAAATAAAATCTCGTTAACAACTGCGGTTGAAATAATATCGGGCGAAAACACTGACATTTGAAATATCGAACTGCGAAAAACTTCCAAAGCAGCTGAGCGTGGAAGTAAAAAACTTCGCCGTTTGCTTCTGTAGTGGGCAATGTACTGAGTATTCCATAACATACCCAGGGGTTCGTGGCGTCGGAGCCTCAACAAGCAAATAAAGGAAGTCGGAAGAAATCTGACCTGGGCCCAGGTCAAGAGTAAAGCACGCAGCCGCCCTGGATGGAAATCTACCACGTTTACCCTATGCAACCCAAAAGTTTTAAAAGGAGACATTAGTAAGTTGGTTAAGAAATTGATTTTGTTGGGATACCTTAATTTACGGCAGAAACATAACATTAGCAAGGTCAAATAAAAAAGCTAGATAAATGATGCTCTCAGCTAAGTTGATTCAAATTACATTTTCTACAAACTAGTCTTTGACAGGATCCTTCTATCTTGCTTTCTTTAAAAATTAACAACAACGCAACCCTAGCGGTAGAGTCATGAACTACGAAAGTGCCACTACAAGATGGCCAACAAGTCAAGGATCAATTTTATACAAGACACTATGTTTCTACGATGCAGCTTCCAGGAGTTTTTAACTCGCCATATAAAGCTTTTCCGATCACTTAGACGCAATTACAAAATGTGACATGCAGTCAGTCGAGTATGTCACTCAGCAAAAGGAAAGTATTGGTATTGCTATTTAACTTTCAAAAATTTCAAAAACCTTAAACGAACTGGCACCAATGTGTGCTGTGTTAGTTGACATGCAAATAAGCATTCAAAACATCAGGTGCCTACATACTTAGAAATAATGAATTTTGCACGAGTTTAATTCGTCTTTGACATAAAACGAGAAACGTAAAAAAAGGTTTCGTGTAAAATTCTCGCGGAACCGAAACATACGCCTGTCGAAAAAGGGCGTATTTGATTGAATTTATTGTTTCGTCTCTTTCAACTCACTCCTGTATTGTAAAGGACGCTTCCATCAGGGCTTTTTAATTTTATTCACTTATTTTGGGCTTATTTATGTTTCACACGAAAAATCTCCGATCATGTCTTGCGAAGCGATGTAAAGCCGTTGGTCCCGGCCCGTTGTTGATGGGTTCGATATGTATGGTCCAGGTCGTCTCCCAGTCGTGACAAACCAGCCTCAGGCTGAAAGTTACATCAATACGAAACAACAACAAACACAAGTTTCAACAGCCAGCTAAATGAACAGACACGGTGTTCAATAAGTTTGGATATATTTTAAAAAGATGTTAAAAAAATCATTTTAACATGATTACATTTTTTTCTGGGCTCATGATATTGCAAGAATTGTTTATGAGAAACTATTAAAACATTTCTCTTAGAATGACCCTCCTTTTGTACTTCTTCACGGACTTCAAACATTCTCGAACGCGTGGCAAGTGGCACACACGGGTCTGCATGGGCAGATTTTGAGAATTACCGTCTTGAACTGGTCCAAGGTGCTGACTTTGTATTTTTTTCAGCTTCGTCATCATATAGAAACAATCAAAAAAGTCTAGAGGATGCAAATCCGGGGAGCTGGGAAGCCACAAAATTAAATTGTCCTGACACCAGACTTTGCCGTGTGGGCTGGTTTTGGAGACTGAGGGCAACAACCTTCTCCAAAACCTCAAACCGATATCGATGGAAACGTTAAGATCAGCAGCCGTTTTCCGGATTGAGCAGTTCTCTTCGCGACGAATCCGCTTCCTCATGACCTGATGGTCCTCGCTGAACCCGACCGTCCGGATCTCGCACGGTCATCGGCCGAGGACGTCTGCTGGTATCGCCTGATAGTCGTGTAGCCAAAGGTCCGTTGTGTCGCTCACCGTTCGAAAAACGCACAATTACGATGTCCCGATACTCTTGCATCAAATTCGACTCATACTCAATATTATTGAAGATTGGTATAATTTAAATAGGTGTAATAAGAATAATAACAAAAGATCCCTTAAACGAGTTTCTTAAAATCGTCATGATCTGTCAAAAAATCATGAATATCAACATTGATTACAGTCTTACCATACCTTACCAATCAGACCAAGGCCGGTGTAACCTCTGCTGTACAAGGAAGTTGTCTCCAATGTAATCGGTCCACGGCTATAACTCGCCAACCTCGCTGTCAGCGAAGAGTCCGCAGGTCGCCATCTACTTGATCTATCCACCTTTCTCGTTGCGCGCCTCTTCTTCTTGTACCCATCGGTTCGTTTTCGAGAATCATTTTAACAGGGCTGTCGACCGACATTCTTACGACATGCCCAGCCCATCGTAGTCGACGGATTTTAGCGATGTGTACGATGGGAGGTTCTCCCAGCAACTGGCACAATTAGAAATTCATGCGAATTTTCCACGAGACGTAATTCATTGACGAAGCTGTTGGTTCAAAAAGTCGGGGAACGTAAAGAAAGATTACGTGTAAAATTATGTCTCCTGAAACTGACAAATACGCAAATCGACGAAAGATGTGTTTGATTGAATTTACCTTTTCCCTCATGTATTTTATTTTCAACGCATTAATCAAAACCAGGATGTGCTACTATATCAACTTCGTCGGTGAAGCCAAATAGTTGGACAGACTTCCTGAAGATCGTGCCACTCGTGTCTATCCCAGCTCTTCGAATCACACCCTCCAACGCAATGTTAAACAACAAACACGACAATCCATCACCTTGCCGTAACCCTCTCCGAGATTCGAAGGGACTCGAGAGTGTCCCTGATACTCGGACGACACACATCACTCGATCCATCGTTGCTTTGACCAACCGGGTAAGTTTTTCTAGAAATCTATATTCGCGACATTTCTGTAGCATTTGCCGGATCGCGAAAATCTGGTCCGAAGGGCACCCATGAATCCCGCTTGGTATTGCCCCACGAACTTCTTGGCAATTGGTGATAGGCGGCGGCATTGAATTTGGGAGAGGAACTTGTAGGCGGCGCTCAGATTGCACGATAATTGCAGCAATCCAGCTTGTCGCCCATTTTATAGATGGGACACGCTATTCCTTCCATCCAATCCTCCGGTAAACATTCATCCTCCCAAACCTTGGAAATTAACCAATACAGCGCCCTGGCCAGTGCTTCACCACCGTATTTTAATAGCTCGCTTGGGAGTTGGTCAACTCAGCAGCTTTGTTGTTTTCAAACGTCCAATTTCCTCCTCAACTTCCTGAATTGATTGCAATCACTAAAATATATAAACCGGTAAATAGACTTATACGAGCAACTCCATCTTCATAACTGCTAGACTGAAAATATTTTTTTATAAATGCATTCTCTCTCGTTTCGTAAATATGGATTTTAATCAAAGCACAAATTCTTCGTAAATAATAAGAAACATTCATATTGCTTGGCATCAGGCCACAATGCACGAAAAGAATTTCGTGAGCGCCAGCCAATCGCTGCTCTTCTTCTATCGTACTCGTACACGTTAGGTTTGCTGCCGAGAAAGGCAGGAGCAGTCATACAATTTCACTTTCAATTGAAAATCGTCGTGGGACGATGAACCTAACATTCATCCCTTTCAATTGAAACACATAATCTTCTTTTGACAGCCACTTCTTAGTCAGCTTCAGCAAATCAATCTTCGAACAAACATTTTCGGTAAGATTTTCATTCATCGTTGTTTATTTTAGCATTCGGCGTCAAATTAGTACGAAGCGGGACAATTGAAATTCATGCAATACGTTCGGATTAACATTCATTTCAGAGGTATTCATTATTTTCAAGACTAGAAACAGTGCCATCGGATAAAATAATAGCACCGAAAACAATAATCAACCATTTTATGAAATGATAGATGCAATTATTGATATTTAGTTGCTTTAACGCGATTCCTGCTGTGTTCATAGCTCCAGTGCAAATGCAACAAATGTAATTTCAATAAGTCACCGCAGTATCAAACAGAAACGCGCTTGCCAGCTCGGGGAGCTTTTTGTCGAGCAAACTTACAGCAATGCGTGCATCGTCAAATAACAATACTTCTAGCAACACTGGCAGGCATGTTTCTTTGTGTTCCCCAACCACTGCTCGGGTGGGGAGGATGAAATCAAATAAATTTCAACGAAGTTGATTGACGGTCGTTCACCACGTCGTTTGAAGCAAGACTGGATTTCAATTGAAACGCTTTCGACGGTGGCTAGATCGCAAATGATTTTAAGCTCACTCACATTTGACAGGAAGTGAATTGGGAGTGAATCGGTGAAAGTAAGATGCATTCACTACACGAAAGCTAATTGAAGTGAAGTGAAATGAATACGATTCATTTTCATTTTAATGCTTCGACGATGTAGAACCCTGGACAGGAGACATTGGTTAACATTGAAATAAACACAAAAGCGTCACACGCTTCGGGTCGAAAGTTGTGACTTCAACTTCATTAGTCACGCAACATCTCAGGAGTAACCGTGGCCTAGTGAGATCAACCACGGGTTCAATTTCATTTCGTCTCAATAGCACCGGATCAAATACAAACGACTCCTCGCGGTTGCACTTATTTTCGAATTACGTTTCAAGTCGATGCAGCAGAACTGTCTCTCATTCATGCAACCATCTGAAAGCAGTATCTGCTGTTTTGTAACGAAATATGCTCGTTGTATAATTTTCCTACAGTGCGTCAATGTTCATTCTGAGTAAACAAACACTCAGCGAAATAAACTTTCGATATTCATAAGATTGCATTATGATTATTTGCTACAAGAAAACGTTATGAATTTCATCAATTTACCTTATGAAATATAATGATGTTGAAAAAATAAAATAAGGAGCAACCTGAATTCGAACCTTGAACGTTGAGGTTATGGAACCAGGGACTTGACCAAGAGTATATATCAACACTTGTAAATAGGAAAGCTTAAAGGCGAACAACAACAACGTCGTGTAAAACAAAATCCATTCATAAGTCAACCTTATGAAATTTAAAGCATCGTTCATAAGTTCATAAGTTAAGTAATTCTTAAGATTATTTAGCTGAGTGAATGCTTTGGGCCTGGCGCCCCCTGAACTTTGACTCGATATTTTGACAAGGTATCAAGGACAAGGTATGTCACACCTCCGCCTCATCAGTGGGCGCCTCGACTTATACTTTTGACAGTTGCGCGTGTGACATTGAATGAGAAAGGTTCATGAAAGGATGAATCCATGTAACGCAAAAGTTGGATTAAACGTCGTAGATGGCGCTTTTGAAAAGATGATTTTTCGAGCTGTTTAAGCAAAGACGATGCTGACCAATTCCACACAGTTTAAAAAAAACAGAACAGCCTGGCAGTTATGATCAATTTCAGTTTTAGATACTACGATTTTTAACCGCACTTTAGCTTCACTTCGATTCCTCAATAATACAAATCAGTTTCGTTATACAGAACAACGAATAGATTCGTAAGTCATACCTTCGATTTCGCATTATGAACAAAATTTAATTTCCAGTATATGAATAAACTTATGTTGTTCATTCCCAAATTATTGTAGTCTCCCAATCCGGTAAGCATATTTTCCCACTGTGCGCGTTGCTTTTTCATCGCACCACTTCCAAGCCAGGCCAGAGCAAGCAACACGAAGGGGCAAAACTTTTGCTCTGCTGCAATACGGAGAAACCCACAGGCACAGGAGAAAATAAGTTTCGGCAGAAGAATCAACTCCAGATCGCGCACAATCCGCGCATTTCAGACCGTCAAACCGAATGAACGTGGTTATTGATGAACCGTTGATGAAAGTGGAGAGGTTCGCTTGTGATTTTGTTTCTCTTGCTTGATGGTTTTTCTTTGTTTTACGAGTTTCATTATCGTCTCAATTTATGCGCATAGCCGCATACGTTTTTTTTTGTTTTGGGTTGAGCGAGGGAGGAAGTGCGGCAGCGCGCAGAGAGAATGGGATGGATCGAAGAGCGACTCCGAAACATGAAACATGCTCCGGTCTAGTGGGCTGCCGATGTCGTCTTGCTTCCATGATGGAGGAGGTGGTGAACCAGCAGAGGAGGCGGTTGGTGGGTTGTAAAGTTGCTTGCCGTCGTGGTTCGAACGAAACGAATGGAAGAACAAGAAGAACCGAGTAGGATGCGAAGAAGTTAATGGTTTTGTTGGACAGGGTGTTGGTGAACAAGGAAAGGAATGCTATTGAATGTCTTTTTTTATGACGGTTGGTGCTCGTGGATGTGAGTATTGGTGAGACTGCGCCAGATGTCGCATTGGGTTATATATTAGGTTGTCCTTTTCTGGTTCGTGAGGCTTGGGTTGGTTGTATATAGGAGGGTGATTGACGTTGGAGGGAAAGAGAAGTTTGTAGAGTTGTTGCAGGATGCCAATGGCGGTTGTACTAGGTATTCGATATAGGTAAAAAGTCAGTTATGAGGGGTACTGCAGTGGTGTTAGTGACTGCCGAGCGCATGCGTACGTTTGAGGCAGTAAATGTTTACATTATATACTGCTTATATGCTCAACGTTGTACAGAAGTTGACCTGGGGTTGTACGGTGGTGTTGGTGAAATGGAGTGAGATTGTGTGCGATTATCATACGGTCTGGGGTGGAAGGAGCGCGCAAGGCATCGAAGGTCCAAGGTAGCCCAAACGAGACAACGAGAACTTGAGTTTTCAGTTCGTTTCAACAATTCCTGTCGGTCCGCACGGAATCAGCTCTCGGGGATATGCGAATGCTGTTGTGAAAATTTAGTGATTTAGTGGCACTGTGAGTGAGAAAAATCCACCAAGCGGCTCCATCAAACCCATTCATTGGATATTCGGATACTATCCAGGTGCCCCAAGGAGAGGAATTGTTCAATGAAGTGATTCGTAGTTTTATGTGAAGTATTGATCCAACATCTCTGGAGCGAGAATAAAAAGTGCAGTTCTAGTGAAACTGTGCAAAAGCAATGGGAAATCGGTCTAACCCAAACCATCGTCAGTGTTCCTATCCTCGCTGAGTAAAGCTGAAGAGGGAGAGAGAAGGCGTCCAGCCCAACGTTGGTGAAACGGAGAAAGATATCTAGTGAGACTTGCACCGTTCCGAGCTCGGAAGGATATTCGATAACTTTGTGCCATACCGAGCACCGTCTTCCACGGCTTTCGGGTACTGCTGATTGATTGATTTTTTTTTCTTCTGAATTAATCCGGTTGTGTTTTTGTGTGTCTTTATGTGTTACCTAATTTGCCATATGAGTTTATTGTTTACCATCTTTGAAAATGGAAAGACCGAGAGGTTCTAGGTTTTACACAAAAAGGTTTGTTTAGTTTTTCAGTTATCTTGCTTTATCTTGCATTTTGTTTGTTCCCTCATTTATCATCAGTTCACAATCTCGTTCTGCTTCAGGTCATATTGATCGTTTCATCCTGGGACGGAGCCATGTGTCAACGTGACAACGTTGCCAGAGTTGTAATACCGATCGTGTCCCGAATTATCCTCCCAACATAATCGGTAAACAATAGCTTTCCAACAATATGGCAACCGTGCTCAGCTGGCATCTGAGCTATGTGTGATTGTGTGTGTGTGTATATGCATGTTGCTCTTATCATTGCAGTTATTTTCTATTTCCCATCCATCTAGCTTCTATAACACATTGAGCTCAGGACAGTTGCATTCTGAAAGAGAGAGATCTGTCAAACCAGCCCTGGCTATCAGAGCAACATAAAAACGGTCGACTACTTGGCCGCTATGTCGCGGACAGTGCGCGTGTCATCTCTCTTGGTTTGGCCTGTCTGCTCACTGCTCTATCACGGCCCATCATCTGAAGTTGCCTCTTTCTACGACCATGATGAGCATTGGATGCATTCTTACCGTATCTCCATCTCCCCATCATATTCTTCGCCGTTCGCTCACGGCCGTGTTTATAAATACTCAAGAAGCTCAGCTACTGCCTAGTGCCGTCAGCCGACCGACAACTGCACACTGCACTTCACTCACACACGGCGTAAACCGGTTTTCCATAAATTACAATACTTGAAAACTCCGAAAACAGAAATTAGCACACGACCGGCAGCGCTGCCAAACAACGGCGGTGCCGTTTTGATGCAACCCCTCTATGTCTTCACTTCACGCTGGCAACCGCGAAACCGTCTCATTCCAATGCCGCACGTTTCGTTTCAGCCGCTCCGCGCTCGCTCTTCTTCCGTGCAGTAACTGCTGCTCGACAGAATAATAACAAAAAACACGTTTCGTCCTCACCAACACAAGCGTTAACGTTATTCGGCTTGCGATACAAATACTCCGGTGGCGATTCATGCCTTTCGTTGTGCTACCTACGATACAAGTGTTGCTGTCGATCTTTCGGTCGGTCGGTGGCTGGAGGGATTTTAGTTTTGTCCGTTTCCTCCAGCCTTGGGGTTTGTTATTCGGATTCGTTTTCGGAGCGGAAACTTGCTTCTTTGAGTTCTCGGGGCTTCCATTTGAAGCTGGTGGGTTTTGCAATGGGATGATACGTACGAAACTTCAGTCAGGGATTTCAGTCTGATGGGGGTGAATTCGGGTGGTGTTGAAAAGTGTTCTTTGCCAGTTTTGAACGACAAAAGTTTTGCTGAATAATGGGTTGGATGTGACGGTAATGTTTTGAATTCTCTGAAAGTCGGGAATAATTCATAGATTTTCATTTATGCGTGGAAAAGCGCTACTGTTCTGGTTTGTATGAGTTGGATGTTGTCTCTAATATTTTTCCAAGAAAAAGAACACTGACTGTGTGTTAAATACACCCTTATTCTGGTGTTCTGTATAATTAATCAGTAGACAATAAAGGATTGATTTTCATCGCAAATTAGTCGACTATCGGTAATAGTAAAATACGACGTTTGACAATTAGGAAAGGCTTGTTCTAGCGTGCAAGGTGATGTTTTATAAACGCTAGTTAGAAATGAAAAGATATTCTTGTTCCTATAAATCATTCGAGGTGAATTCAAGGGAGATATTTCCTTGCTTAGAGATTTCTGTGCTACTCAATGTATCAACTAAGCTATAGGACAAGAACAACCCTAATTAATGCCGGGGAATTGTTTTCCTTGAAGAACCCGGAAGAAAATACTCTTAATAGAAAATTGCTACAGTTTGACTATGACAACTGCAGACAGCAAATTCAGAAATTAATTTCATTAATGTTCATTCCTAAGCAGTCATTTGTATTGTGTCTATTCAGTGCCTGTTCCTATGTAGCTCAGACCGTTTCATGGCCAATGCTTCTAGGCTGGCCTGGGTGCCTTGGCGTGATTAGAAATTTTCAATCAATGCAGTCGTGTGTGTGTTGACAATTGAGGATATAAAGTCTGTAGTCGATATTAAGGTGATCATTATTTTGAATGTTAAAAACGTAATCATGCGATTCGATAGTTTAGGAAATCATAACTAGAGGGAACAATGTAATGATAGAATAAAGAGAGTAGAATTGTATTCCTTAAGTTGTTGATAAAATAACTATAGCTTTTCAAACTACGCACAACCCCTCAAGAAAAAAAAGGAAAAAGAAAAATATGCTTGATGTCTCTGTCATTGCACTGAAAGACGTCAAATTGTCACTTTTATTGGAAGCTCAGGCTTGCTTGGGGGAAAATCCTGTATATATATATGTTTTTTGTTTTCGGTTCAATATATTGCTACTTGCAAAACTATAACATGGCATATAAAAGACATTTGCGCCGTCTTCAACACGAGGTTTTACAGACTGAAAATTGAACATAAAGCGAATTACAACGCACAACTTAACACCTAACACTCAGTGGACCAGTATGGACATTTTCGTTTAGCGAAAAGTTCCACAGGCTGGAGCGGAAATCGAACCCTCACTTCGGCTGAACGATGGGTGACGCCGCTAACCGTTTGACCACGAAGTCCACAAATAATTCAAATAACAAGATAATTGCACCATAATCGATTTCCATAAATAATGTTCACATTTGAGTATCTGAATTCTGATTATTGATTTGAGTCATTTTAACATCAGTATACTATAGTTCGTAATTCAAATTCATCAACATGGCCAAAACTATGGAAATCAAAAGGTGATCTTATTGTTTTGTCGTGAGTGGTGTTTGTAACTTTTAAAATGGTGACTGACAAATTATGAATTCGTTATAGATATTTTTTTTCTGCTTATTACTAGCCTATAGCCAAAGTTCCAGTTAAATTACTTCAATGATAATGAAAGTAAAACCTTCAAACATGCCCCATTTGCATAAGAATCGGGTTTTGGTCTTATTGTATTGTCCGTCACTGTATATTTTCAATACTTGTTTTTAAAGAAGAATACACATTTTTTTGGGTACAAATTTTGGTCGGTTTACCATTTTTCAGAATTGTTCCATAAATCCGTTTTGACATTGAGTCCATGAGTCCAACATTTCCGATGGAATTTTCCGCCACAGCCTGTTTGGAGTTTACGAACTGATCAAAACTGGCATCCACCACTGTAGATTTCCAGTAAGATTTCGGTCCGGACTACGAACTGGCCAGTTCATAACCTGGATGATTCTGTCGGAAAACTATGCCAAAGACTTCTTGCTCAAGCGAATATCAGCCGTTATTTTATTGAAAGATGACGTTTTTTTTTATTACTTTATCATAGAGACTTTCAGCCCTGAGCTGGTTCGTATGTTAAGATGAAGTTGTTGTCCATGATATCCTCAGTAAATGGAATGAGAACAGTGTTCTGTTCATAACTCTAGGAATTCATTCCGGTCAAAATTGTGGCAATGAGAGTTTCATCTCTTCGCAAAAAAAAGCAGCTCTCGCCATAAGAATCCAAGGGATTTGCAGTCATGACCATCGATATTCAATTTCGTCGGAAAAAATCCCTTCATCCCATTCTGCCGTCCAATCCATGTGCTGCTTGGCAAAATCCAATCTCGCTTGAATGTACATCGGGGTGGGGTTATACGAGGAACAATCTCCGCTTTGTTTTGTCTAAGAACTTTGCTTACGGCACCGTGCTTGAAAAGCGTCAACAACACTAGGTTTCCATGCAGATTATGGTTTACACAAACTCGTACAACTACATCATGACACGCATGACAGATCGTCAAGGTGTTGATAATTCAACTGAAATTTTGCACCAACATGTAGAAAATGTTACGTCAAAAAATAATAATGAATTATAAATACGCGAGCAGTAAAACACAACATTAATTAGAAAATATTTAGAAAAACATCTGTGCACTTAAAGGAATTTCGCGCACTGTGTATATTTTTCAGATCAGCTTTAGGTAGTTTTAAGCAACCAATACTTTCTGGGCCTTCAAAAGAACATTTGAGGAACAATAACGGATCTTGAGTTTTATGTGATACACTAGATATGGTTTAACATAGTCAATTATAAATTAGCTTAGATGCACGGCAAATGAACTTAAATCGCAATTGAGTGTAATTCGACATAGTCAACATCGACTCGATTTTCAGATGGTGTCAACTGTAGTTCTTAACTAGGTTTATTGATTATTAACTGAATCCACTTAATTTTTAGTTGAGCTGGTCGATCTAAGCTGACTTATCTGGTCAAGGCAAATCGACCATATTTTTGCGCTAGTATTGGTTAGATTGTTTTAAGATCTTTACTGTTGGTTGATTCGTCATCGAGTATTGTTTAGATGTTTACCACTTTGTGTCACAATTCTCTCAAACAAGCTGCTATAAGAAATTTTGCATATTTTTTATAAAGATTCTAAACAGAATGAGAGTCTCATTTTGTATATTTATGTTCTCCTTAATAATTACATTCATTTTTACATTTTGCATCATATTCGATGCATGATATGCTAGACAGCACCAGCATATTTCGATCCGAAGAAAGAAATTGTTGGAATGTTTCATAATTAGTATATGAAAAATAACGAGTAAGGAGAGACCCTAGCAGCACACATGTTGCAATTCGGTTGATGTAACCTGCACGTGGCGGCAAAATCACGTCGTTGCAACCAATTACGACTGTTACGTGTCGATAGGGGAGTCTCTCACTGTTACTGTGCTACCTTCTGAATCGTTAATAATCGTGCGATAAAAAAAATGCTCGTTTGCAACTCGTTTCCAGCCTTTTTCTATAACCTTTTTTCAGCTCCACCCTACCCAATCGCTTCCAGGTCAGGTCCTGACACTTCTACCAAAATTAGAGCTCAATTGGTTGCAAACTCGAGCTGCACTGGCCTCTTGAAGTTTCTATGGGAGTTACTACGGGAAAACCAAACTTTCTGTTCTCATCCTCCTATTTCTTTGGCGAAATGATGTATGGGAATGTTTGCTAACTATGATTACGAGAAATGATTTCTTCAACAACATTACCAACGATTACTTTACGATTGAAAATATATTTAATGCATTATTCATTGATTTCTACGTCAATAACTCTCTGCCACTAAAAAATCCACAGCTTTCTGGGCAACACTACTTGCAGTGCCTCAATGATTTGTAACAGACATACAAATGTTGCCTGCTGAGAAGTTGACGGGGCATTGCTCAAGAACATCTTCTAGCAAAGTAACCAATATCTAACAATGCCGATGTGCAATCTAAAAGTGGGTTTCGGCAAAGTTGAAGTTGAGAAATTTCGAAATTTCTCGAAAGCACAGATAGCAATAATTTTCGTATGGAGTTAAACCGAATAGCAATAGCAATTTTGGTTTTCCCATAATAACAAAAAGTTATTCGTATTTGATTAAATTTTGATTTGGTAATTGTAGGGGGGTAAATAGAGTGTATTTGTCAATGTGGAGTGTTGTGTTGTCGGAATATGGGTGTGGGATGGGGGTGAGGTGATGCATTTGGGGAAAAGGGAAAAGGTTTGGAGGGGGAAGGGATGTGGGAGAGGGGCAGATGGAAGCCGAGAGGAGAGAAAAAAATTCTGCACACCCACGTTGATAATCCAACGTGGTCCGCAATAAAAATCGCAAAAACTTTGAAAATCGCCAAATCAACCGTGTATGATGAATCTGAAAGGGAAATAAGAAGAAAGGGGGGGGGGGGTGCTCAAACGTTTCAGGGAGCGAAAGAGCGTGGATCGAGTGCCTCAAAGTAAGCGTCGTAGTGGAACATATGACCGCAAGCTGAACCAGAAGGTGTTGAGAACCGTCAGAGCAAACCTTGGACTATCAGATAATGAAATCGCACAAAAATACGCTGCTGCTCGCAGTACCGTTCGAAGAATTCGTTTGCGAGCAGGATATCGTTCTTATCGAGCCAGCAAGCAACCAGTTGTTTGTTGTTGTGAACAAAACGTTGAAGCAAAGTTTCGTCACCAAAACTCGAACTCGGAAATTGTACCAGCAGGTTTTGACGAAGTACCAAGGATGCCTGCTCATCGACGAGGTGTTTGGTGAAACCTACGTCAAAATGGATTTCGGACAGCTTCCTGGCCAAAAATTCTACATGGCGACGGCACGAGGAGATGTTCCTGCGAAGTTTAAGTTTGCTTTTATGGACAAATTTGCCAACAATAAATATAAAACTGATGATTTGGCAAGGGATATGCAGCTGCGGAGCAAAGACCGAAGTGTTTGTGACGAATAAGACGATGGACTTGAAGCTGTGCAAGGAAGACTGCCTAAAAATCTGCGTACTACCTTTCATTAAAGCCCATAAAGGTCCCGCGAAGTTTTGGCCTGATTTGGCGAGTTGCCACTAGCAGGCGGGAAGTCATTTGAGATAAAGGAAAATGTTATGGGGCCAGTGGTACTGCGATAATAACGTCGATTTCATCGATAAAAACATAAATCCACCCAATTGCCCGCAGTTCCGGCCCATCGAGAGATTTTGGGCAATAATGAAGCCGGAAGTACTTACAAGACCAAATAGTTTTATAATAGTCATTATGTATGAAAATTGGCTTAGGCAAGCTGTGATTTTCCCAGCTGATAGATGAAATGTGGAACAAATAATACATCAAATTTTCTATGGTATGTAAATAAAGTAGACGAATGATTCGGCATTTTTTTTAGATAATCTATCCATCCAAGATTAAGAAAATTCATGATTATGTTCGAATATATTTGTTTTAATTTGATTTTTAGTTGTGCATCGAAAATGAGGGGCGCATTATTGGGGATTGAAAAGGTATATGGAGATATTAGTAGAAAAAATAAATTGTTGGATTTTGCAAAAAAGAAACAGACTTTTTTTATATAAAGGAAAGAAAGAGAGACGAAAAGAGAAAACAAAACCCTCGATTTAAGTGATGTGAAGTATGAAGGAGGGGGGTCCAGATTAATTTTAGAATTTCAAATGGGGCATTTTGTAATATTTTGGTTTTAAGGAAGAGGAGGTTGGTAGTAAAGTTGGTGTAGTCGGGAGGAGAAGGGATAAATAAAATTGTACTTGGAAGGCCTACATGGCGTTGAAAACATATTTCATTAGATACTACTGGAAATCATATGTATGTGCCACATTTTCCAGTCTAAAATAAGTGACTTTTAATGAAATAAAGAAAAATAAATTCTTCATGATTAATATTTATTATGGAAATAGATATGATTTGCAAAGATTTTCAGGAAGTGAATTTTGGTGGATATTTTCATGATTATGTGATTTTTTTGGGAGAAATCCGCATATGAAAACGAATGTTTAGTATAAAGTGTAAATGATAAGTGTTAGACAGTGGGTACGGTGATTACCTTTGTTTTGTGTATTAAATTTATTTGTACGTAATCCGTCGGGACGGATTTTATTATTCTGGATTCTTGGACTAGCTTAATACTGTAAGTGAGAAAATTACTTAAAGTAACAAGAAAGAAGAAGATTTCAACAATTCCTAACGCCTTATAAGTATGGAAAGGCAACCCAATTTAGAAACCCCTTCTTGTTGGAATTATTCAAAACATTTGCGTCTGAAAAGTCTTCTAAATTTATCCCAACATGAGATATAAAATGATGCAATCAGAAATATATTTCAGGACTCCTCAAAATGTTTACAAAAATACTGAGCAAGCCATGCAAATATCATCGCGCAGTCGAGCCAAAACTTCCAGTCCACCCTTCAAAACGAGACATCCACAAAGAGTGCCACCTCCTTCTACCTGAACAGTCAAACAGCTGTGACCGTGTGGAAAGCATCACAGCAAATCCTGCAAAGGACATCGAACCTGAACATTTTGCTTTCTGTGTTTTTTTTTTGTTTCGTTCGATTTGTCCACATTCATTCCGCTTCGCCTGCACAACAGTTCCATCGATTTCCGAAAGCGTACAAAAGAACGAAAGAGCCATCAATCCAAATTATTGTATTTTCATACAATCATCATCATCTCCGTCATCATCATCAGTGAGAGCTCTACAGGAAGGCAAAAAAAAAGCAACCTTCCAAACGAATCCCACAGCATGTGATCTTTTCACAGCTAATACGAAATTCTCCGCTCTCGGTCCTGTGAGCGACGGTGAAAAAAGGGACTTCCACCGAAAACCCCGAAAAGAAGGGGATCGCAAGAAGCCCAAAAACGCATTATTATTTGCCCAAACAAGCAGAGGGCCCCAGAGAACATACCGAGTCCCGTACGTGTATGCATATATCAGGAATTACATTTGAAAAAGACGCAACTTGTCAAAGTAAACAGATCGAGATTTTCGTGCGTCTAAAATCCCAATTCGATTAATTCTGAATTTGAATTATCATTTTCCTTCTTCCCGTTCGAATATTCGACACGCCTGTTTGAAAAGTCATGCTCGTTTGCCTTCTTTTTGTTGCTGTAGTTACGCTGCAAAACTCCCAGTCGAAACTCGGTATTGCAATTCCTCCCTAGCCGAACGACGCTGAAAGTCATGCTCAAGCTTGAACGCGGTTGCACAGTGAGAAGCACTAAACCCGGCTGGCAGCAACAGCCAGCGAAGCTGCATAACTTCATTTTTCTTTTTATGCTCCGTCTCTCCCTCTCTGTGAGTCGCCTTTCTCCCATCACCACCCCCTCCTCATGAGCAGTATGCGAACGATGCGCACGGTGTTCAACCCGTAGCATGACTTTGTTCGCAAGCAGCAAACGCACACAGCATCTGCTCTTCACACACCACCACCACAATCCCGACCAACCAACCACTCATCGCATCGATTACGTATCGGTCGGAGGTTCCCTCGGGTTCGCTTCTGCTCGGTGTAGTGATTAATCACCTGACTGTGTTCGTACCGCATCCGGGGATTCTTGGTTGTCTTGGTCTCCGCTGCGTTCTGGTTTCTGGTAACTATGGAGATGCGTTGTTCGTTGGCTGGCTGGCTGGCTGGCTGGTTGTAAAATAGGGGAGCAAACCGTAAGATGAACGGCGGCGACCCACGACGATGACGGCGACGGTGGATTACCAATGTAAATGAATGAAATTTATGCACAACGGTGCACTCCGGCTGGAAGGGCGGATTGTGCGAGTGTGTATATGCGGATGGCAGCGTCGCATCGCTGGCTGGCTGGCTGGTGTTTCGTTTAAAAAATCAACGTTATAAAGGGGGTGGTGATTGAGCTGCTGGGGTACCGTTCGAACACACGCTGGATGTTGGTGGGTCTGGGTGACATATTACCATGATTGTATGGAAAAATGGATAACTACCATAGTGTTTGAGGGAGCGCTGGTCGATGTCGATGGACGCCATGTTTCTTTTGTTGTAAATTTTTCTTCTGATCTCTGACGATTTTAGCAACCGGGAGGGGTTGTGGAGAAAGTTTTACAACCATGGTTGGTCAATACGTTTAATAGGTGACCTTCTCGCTTTTAGAAGCTACTAGATCTTGCCATCAACAGAATACAAAGTAACTGGGAAGTATGAAGTATGTATCTCTTTTATCAAAACTAAATAGTGGCGTAAACTCTTCGCACGAAAATTAAAGTTCTAAACGAGTTTTGAAGCAGGATTTCCAATTTAACTGGAATAAGAATTTGAGCACTTTTTTGAATTAGGAATATTAATCTTCCAAAATATTCCTGAATATTTTGTGATGAAGATTTACCATGTTTGTACAAAAATAAATTAATAAATAAATAAAATATTGCAATGTCAATCATAATTCAATTGAGGAATGCTTAAGAGCATTCAAAAGCCTCGAAGTCCTCATAAATGTCCCTAGAATTTGGCAATGCTTATTCTCCTCTAATTCAATTGTAAAAATTTCATAAGAGCTCTTTTGGGGTTTCTAAACATTCAATTGAGCGATTTTGCAAATTTTCAAATCTCACAAAGCAAACTTAGAATAGACGTATTTCGTGCCAAATCGTATACGGAGTTGGCAGCACCCTCTCAGACTTCAATGAAACTTTCCGGTCTCGTAGACTTTGTCACAAAAGGCCACATAACATACTTAGTTTTTTTTTCAAAATTGATCTAGACCGCTTTTTGAAAAAGGCCAAACTTTTTTCTACCGATATTTTTACAAATGGATATAATCGATGACAAATCCTACAAAAAAGTTTTGTTTGGGTGGCATCACAAAATTAGTCAAATATTTCAACAAAAATATTGAAAAAAATCCAATTTGAGTTCTGCACTGAAAAAAAATCGTTTTAATTTTTTAAGTCGATTCATAAAAAAAAACACTATTTATGATTTGGATGAAATTTTATCTTAAGATAGGTAAGGAAAAAACGTTGTTCTTACAAAAAACTTATTCTTGTCCAAACTATGATATTTTTTCAGTGTCTTTTTTTTTTTTCTAAAACTAAACCAGCGAAGGTCAAAATCATCTCAGAATCTAATGAGACCCATTTTTTTCATGAGATTTTGTCTACTTTAGCAACTACAGTGTTGGTTAACAGATATGCAACTTTTATCTAACCTTACTTAAAAGTGTTACAACCCGTCCACACTGCAACCTAAAGGGCGATACGGTCAAAATTTGGTCAATATCAACTTGACGTATTTCTTTCAATTTTGCATTTAAAAAACCTGAACACCCCTCATTTTGAAGGTGTGTGTGTGTAGAATGTTGCTCCTATTTTGATTTTGGAATTCACTCTTCAGTTGTCAAAATGCCGTCCAAGCAAGAAGAGCAGCGTATCAAAATTTTGCTCGCGCATCGCGAAAATCCGAGCTACTCGCACGCAAAGTTGGCAAAATCGCTAAAAGTTGCCAAATCAACCGTTACAAATGTAATTAAAGTGTTTGGGGAACGTTTGTCGACAGCCAGGAAGTCTGGATCGGGGGGAAATCGAAAACCGGAAGCCGCTGAGACGACAAAGAGAGTTGCCGGTAGTTTCAAGCGAAACCCTAACCTATCTCTCCGAGATGCCGCAAATAAGCTGGGTGTGTCGTCTACAACCGTGCATCGAGCCAAAAAACGAGCCGGACTATCGACTTACAAGAAGGTAGTGACTCCAAATCGCGATGATAAACAAAATACGACGGCCAAAGCGCGATCCCGGAGGCTGTACACGACGATGCTGACGAAGTTTGACTGCGTGGTAATGGACGACGAAACCTACGTCAAAGCCGACTACAAGCAGCTTCCGAGACAGGAGTTTTATACGGCAAAAGGAAGGGGAAAGGTAGCAGATATTTTCAAGCACACGAAATTGTCAAAGTTCGCAAAGAAATATCTGGTTTGGCAAGCCATCTGTACCTGTGGCTTGAAAAGCAGCATTTTCATAGCTTCCGGGACTGTCAACCAAGAAATTTACGTGAAAGAGTGTTTGAATAAACGTCTGCTGCCTTTCCTGAAGAAACACGGTTGTTCCGTACTGTTTTGGCCGGATTTGGCATCTTGCCATTACGGTAAAAAGGCCATGGAGTGGTACGCCGCCAACAACGTGCAGGTGGTTCCCAAGGACAAGAACCCTCCCAACACGCCAGAGCTCCGCCCAATTGAGAAATACTGGGCTATTGTCAAGCGGAACCTAAAGAAGACCAAAAAAACTGCTAAGGACGAGCAGCAGTTCAAGGCAAACTGGCTTTCTGCGGCGAAGAAGGTGGACAAGGTGGCTGTACACAATCTGATGGCAGGGGTCAAGCGCAAGGCCCGGCAATTCGGATTTGGAAAAGCGGAAGCCTAACTGAATATTTTTCCTGAATTTTATACTAATTGAACTTGAAAAAGAAATTTAATTTGATTTTTTAAATAAACGATTTCACCGATTTACACGCGTTTTCCCTTGACCAAATTTTGACCGTATCACCCTTTATATTGCTTGATACAGCCTATCTTGATGTCAACATTCATACGTCTAGTTTTCACTGGGAATAATATGTACGACATATGATATCAAGATATTCTATATATCGTAATTGATACTGTAGTCTGGGTGGAAAATGAACAAAATGAAGTAACATGCTACAATTTATGGCTCAGAAGTCTAGCATTATTCTACATGGTAGCTGGAGTAATCTAGTATTCACTGACAGCACACCGCTAGAGTTTTGTTGATAATTGTCATTTTGCATTGGCCAAAAAATATGTTACTTTCTGATTTCGCTTGCTCTTCACTGTCTAAGTTTTGATAACCCCGTAGAAAAGTTTAATTTTATAGTGAAACTTTTGTTCACTATATATTTCAGTGACTACAAGGTAAGAGTTTTCATCAGAATTAAAAAAACGCCATCTGGCGCTGTTAGGAAGTTCGCCTCCCGGTGGAGCAGTCTGGTTAATGCTGAATAACTACAATCGAGCGTCTGCTTCCAGGTCAGGGACGGCTCAAAGCAGCGTCTGTTTTCCATGTTAGGCGCGGCTGAGCTACCCTCTTGTTAGTGCGCCCAGGACTCTAAATACAAAAGCCGAAAGTCCAGGTGGTGCTCGGGACTATCAAACAGCAGAATCACGATTTTTCTCCAGCGAGATAGTGGGGTTGGTTGTAGCCCCTGCGAGCCGACGCCGATCAAAAAAGTACAGCAATGAATAATACACAAGAAAAAGATTCGAACCGGAACAATCGGCATGGACCTAGGCTACGGATAATGTTGAGCGATTGGAAACTTGCGTCGTGGAACTCAATTCTCAATTTTCTTGGAGGTACTCGCGTGCTTTCTGACGAATCGAAGAACCGGAAGTTCGACATCGTAGCGCTGTAAGAAGTGTGCTGGAAAGGATCCACGGTACGTACGTTTTGGGATGGTCATAATATTTACCAGAGCTGCGGAAAATTAACCGAGGTGTCAACAGCTGGCATAGTGATGGGTGAGTTGCAGAAGCGGGTGATAGGGTAATTGCCGATCAACCCAAGAATGTGCAGGTTGAGAATAAAGGGCCGGTTCGTCAACTCACCTCGCAAGTACTGATGATGACAAAGAAGAATTCTACGCGCAGCTGGAGCGTGAATACGACCGTTGCCCAAACCATGACATCAAGATCATCATTGGGAATTTCAACGCTCAGGTTGGCCAGGAGGAGGAATATAAACCGGTAATTAGAAATTTCAGCGCACACCAGCTGACCAATGACAACAGCCTTCGACTAATCGACTTCGCCGCAAAAACTCCAAAAACATGACCGTACGTAGTACCTTCTTCGAGCACAGCCTCCCACATCGCTTCACCTGGAGATCACCAAACCAAAAGGAATCACAAACCGACCACGTTTTGAGAGATGGTCGGCACTTCTCAGGCATCACCGACGTCAGAACCCATCGAGGCGCCAACATCGCTTGGGACCACTACCTAGTGATGGTTAAGATGCGCCCAAAACTCTCCTTAATGAACACGCCCGCCACGGTACAATCTCGCACGACAGAAGCAACGTGACGTCGCTGCAGGCTACGCGCAATCGCTCAAAACTGCGCTGCAGGAAGAGAATGAGCTCGACGAAGTCCCCCTCGAGGACTGTTTGAACACCGTGAAAACAGCTATCAGCAGCGTAGCGACAGAACGAGTGGTTCGACGAGGAATGTCAGCAGGTGTTGGAAGAGAAGACCGAACCCCGGCACTTAAGTTGCGTCAAGCTACCCGTCAGAGTGTTGAACGCTACAGACAGCTGAACTGCTCACTTGAAACGTGAAAGTTCTTCCAGAAACTCAACACATCCCGCAGAGGCTTCGTGCCGCGAGTTGAAATGTGTCGCGATCAGGATTGGGGTTTTCTGACAAACCATTAATTTCTCTTTAATTTTCCAGGTTGTTCCTGACAAACCATTAAGAGGTGACCGATAGGTGGAAGCACCAAAGACATCCGAATGAAATACAGTAAGAAGACCACCCAAAAAACACAAAACCATTATAATTGGTTGTAGCAACTTGATTGTGACTCAATTTAGTCACAATGAAGTAATTTCAACCGATTTGCAACAAATGTGCTGCTAGGGCAAGGCAGCGAAGGATCGGTTGGAAGGGATAGTATCGGAGCAGAACTTATCATGATGGGCCCGGATAAGTTGACCAATTGGCTGCATCGCCTGATAGCCATGGTTTGGGATATCGAACAGCTGCCGGAGGGAGTGGTAAAATGGGGTTCAAAACCCTACCTACAAGAAGGGCGACAAACTGGATTGTGAAAATTACCGTTCCTTATGCCGCCTATAAAGTGCTATCCCAAATCATCTTTCAGCGACTGTCTCCAGTAGCAAATAGATTCGCTGGAAGTTATCAGGCCGGACTAAATCATCACTTTCCGGCAGATACTCCAAAATTGCCGTGAGTGTAGAGCCCCTACACATCATCTATTCATCGACTTCAAAGCTGCATATGATACAGTAAACCGAAAAGAGCTATGGAAGATCATGGTCGAGAACGGCTTTCCGGGAAAGCTGACCAGACTAATCAAGGCTACGATGGATGGAACCCAGTGTTGTGTGAGGATATCGGGTGGATTATTGAGTTCATTCTAATCCCGCAGGGGGCTTCGTCAAGGTGATGGAATCCCATGCCTGCTGTTCAACATTGCTCTTGAATGTGTCATGAGACGAGCGGCATTCTCAATAGATCTAGTCAATTTATCTGCTCTTTCGATGACGTGGACATTGTCGGCAAACCATTTGAGGCGGTGGCAGAGCAGTACACTAGACTAAAGTGCGAAGCAGTGAAGATTTGGGTTGAAGATATGTATGTCCAAAACGAAGCACAGGCTGGCATGCAGAACCGAGCACGACAGAGCCCGACTAGTTAGCAGTGTAACGATCTATGGCGATGAGTTCGAGGTAGTCGAAGAATTTGTGTATCTCGGCTCAGTGGTTACTGCGGACAATGATAAGAGTCGTGAGATCCGGAGGCGTATTATAAGTGGAAGTCGTACCTACTACGGGCTCCACAAGCAACTGCGGTCAAATAGACTTAGCTCCCGTACGAAGTGTATCCTGTATAAAACTCTAATAAGACCGGGAGTCGTGGAAAATACTTGAGGACGACTTGCGAGCACTCGGAGTTTTTGAGCGAAGGGTGTTAAGAACCATCTTTGGCGGAGTGCAGGAGAACGGAGTCTGGAGGCGGATGATGAACCATGAGCTCGCGCAACTCGCTTACGAATTCAGTTATCTGGACGAACCCGCTGGGCAGGACATGCTGCGAGAAATTTATCGCCGATCTCCGAGGAGGAAGACCACGTTCCACGACGTCAAGAAATGACTCGATGATTGTAAGAAGCATCAAAACAGATTGATTTACCTGGTACTTTTAGATCCAAAAGGAATTACAGCTGCCTATGCTGGCCTATGCTCAGTCGGTAAAGGCGCGACTACAAAGCAACACCATGCTGGAGGTGGCTGGGTTCGATTCCCTGTCTGGTCTAGGAGTTTTTCGTTAGGGAAAATTTCTCGACTCCCTAGGCATAGGCTATGATTGTGCTTGCCACACAATCATACTAATGCAAAAAATGGTACCTGGCATCGAAAGCTCTTAATTAATAACTGTGGAAGTGCATTTAGAACACTTAGTTGAGAGCAAGCAATAAGCTAATTGCAAAAGCAATAAGCTTGAAATGTTAAGAAGAAGAAGACGTCGGACCGGACAATCAGGCGACGTGTCGTTGCCGCCGGATTATTTTCCCGGATGGCCGCGAAGAAGGTCTCTGATGTTGGTGAAAAACCAAACGAAATGGCTCCTGTTTGCTCGATGTCACATAACCTGAAGTGTGCCGAAATGGCGATCGGTACTGTTTGGTGATGAGTTGAAGTTCAACATTTTCAGTCGGCGTGATCGGAAAACGCTTGGATTCACGATACTGTCAGAAGACTGTAATGCAAGGCGGATAAAATGTGATGGTCTGGGGAAATTTTTCTGCGAACTGTCTTGGTCCGCTTCATTGAATTGATGGTACTATGGATCGTTTTATGTACAATGGCATTCTCAAAGATGTTATGATTCCGTATGCAGAGTGGAATATGCTAAGAAAATGGATATTTCAACGTCGTCAAACAGTGGTTCAAGAACAACAATGTAATAGTTTTGGATTGGCAACGGCAGTCTCCGGATCTCAACCTGATCGAGAACCTTTGGGAGATCGTAAATCGAAGAATCAACCGTGAAAATTTGCGCAATAAGGATCAACTGTTTGAGCAAATCCAAAAAGCTTGGGCAGAGATCTCACAAAGCATTATTGACAATCTGATCCACTGTATGGCTCAAATGTGCAAGGTTGTAATCGAAAATAATGGATTCGCAACAAGTATTAAAAGCTGAGGACAATCTTGTGGCCAATGTACAAAGTTGCATTTGTTTTGTTCAGAATGATAATTTCTTGTTCTATTTTTATTTTGATCACCGCATGCCTTTTTCATTTTGTTAATTCACCACAAATTTTTACTGTACAATTTTATGATCGTCTTTGGTTAGTTACATAAGTTTTGTCCAACACTGTACACTCAATCATTAATGATCGGGTGTTGAATAATTACAAAGTTTAAAATAGTCGAGCAAATAGATTTATAGAACCAAAACGAAACCCGGCGGATCGTTCGAAATAATCTCATACATTCAAAGATAATCACAAACATTACATTACATTCCATGATAATTACGAATCTCCCCTCAATAAAAACATATGGAAAAGCAAACAGAACAAATTTTCAACAAAGTGGAAACGTTTTGTACTGCTTTCAGACAATGCATTCTTGTTTTTGGGTCCTCCCTTAGTTCAGTCGGTAAAAGCGCAGCTACAAAGACACCATGCTGGAGGTTTCTGGGTTCGATTCCCGGTCTGGTCGAGGAATTTTTCGTTAAGGAAAATTTCTCGACTCCCAGGGCAAAGGGTATGATTGTACTTGCCACACAATCATACTAATGCAAAAATGGTACTTGGCATCGAAAGCTCTCAATTAATAACTGTGGAGGCATCTAGAATACTAAGTTGAGAGCAAGCTATAAGCTAATTGTGAAATCAATAAGCTTGAAACGCTAAGAAAGAAGAAAGAAGATGCTTGTTTTTGAACGTACGAATTTTTCGTACCCTTTCTGAAAATACTTAAAAAGGAATGTTGTCTTTCAAAATTATGATCCCAGTACAGAAATCAGTAGTAATTCAGAAACGAAACATGCTTTCTGAAACAGTAAAGAAACACCTTCGTCGTAGCAAGCTACGAACTAAAATGGACATTCGGGGATCGTACGAATGATTTCGTATAAGTTTCATCATGATTACATTCATTTGGCCCGAAAAAAAATGGCGCTTGGTTGCGAAAAAAAATCAAACAAAAGTGCAACCCTCCAGGCCGATCGTCGATGGCGCCAGGGACCATCACTTGCCGTCATTCGAAATTGAATCCAGTGAATAAGAGGCATAATTAAACTTTTTCTTCCAGTGCTATTTGTGTTCTTCTTTTGTACTCACCCGCCCCGACTTGTGTGTTAATAACGAAGCCGAAGATGATGCCGGCTTTGGCACGGTGCGGAAGCGGAGCGAGGAGTGTTTATATCATATCTCACCATAAATCATCGAGCGAGCGCACGCTGTTTTTTTTTTGAGCTGCCGAGAAGCATAATCATAATAATCTCTCCACCAATCACACACACACACACACACACATATTGAAGTGTTGGATGGTTGTAGGGTCGGGTCGTCAGCGCAGCCGGTTCCACCGAGGAACCGGTTGCATCCATCCCGAACCCGGTACTGGATGTATGCGAGCAGCGTGCAAGGCGGGGGTGAAACCGAGGATTGTGGCTTTTCGTATGTTTATTCAATGGGGATTTTTATTGTGCTGTCATTCGGCGGTCGGGTTTTTTTTGTGTTTGGTTTTTTTTCCTTTTGTCTGATCCTTTTACCACCGAAAGAAATGGCGGGTCGCGAAGGTTTCGTCTTATCTTCGGTTGCGGTTGTCGGTGTTGAGGTTAAGTCCCAGGAGAGAGTGAGATTTTTCGATGGACTTATGCTGAATGAAGAATCATGGAGAGGATTTTGAGAGGTGGAATTAAGCCAGCGAGATTCGTCGGGCTTCGATTTTCGTCTTGAATTGTTTCTTTGTTTTGTGTTGCCTTCTGGAATAGTGAGTTAAGGGCTTTGAATTATGGGAAACCGTTCCTAAGCAGTCGAAAAATATATAATTAAGGATTCATGTCTGTTGAAAACCAATTAATCTAACATTAGGGTGTTTTCGTCTTATTAGTTATGTTTTCAAACTAATTTTGTTGATAATATTAATTGCTCCTTTTTTTCTTTTTCCAGGTAAACATTATTTTGGCCTTGTCTGATGCTGCATTGGTGCAAATAATGGTTGGTAAGCATTATCATATAGCATAGTCAGTATAGCTATAAGAAGAATGGTTACACTGAAAATATGTTTTCGTAAGTTTGCTAACACTCGTTTTGTACACAGTTTTTATACGCATAGTTTTCGTACATTGACAAAGAAAATCGTACTGCTTGTCATCAGCAAAATGCTTTCGCTGCACCTCATTCGTACAATAAACGAAATGAATTTTCCACTGACCAGCCAATCGCTGTTCCCCTTCTATCGTACCGGAACATGTTGGTGTAACTGCTGAGGTGACAAATTTTATTTGTTTATCTCGAAATCCAATTAAAAGCGTTACACGTTGCGAATAGGACAATTTTGCTTAATCTTCATTTATGACTCTACTTCTCACGGATCATCATAACCAGCTCATCCCAATTGGACGGGATCAAATCCCTAATCAGAAACATTAAGGGGACCCTCCCCTGGATTTGGGCAAAAATAAGGCAAAGTTTGTATTTTTTGTGTGCAAGAATGAAAAGGCGTACGAACTTCCGGTTTGACGATTAAATTCGATTATTATTCAAAATTTCAAAGAGATAAAAAAATTGTGAAAATCAAAATGGCGGCTACAAAATGGCGATTTCCGTACGCCTCTGCGCGCCAAACCTGGGGTGACAACTTCAAGCCTGCAGCCTACTGTAGTGGACAGAAATCACATCTAGTTATCATTTCTGAAAGATAATAACATTTTCTATGGCTTGTACTAAATTTCAGTGAATTTAAACTTAAACTCATTGCAAAGTGATCATTTGAACTGAAAAGTTTAATTTTTCGCTACTTATTTTCATTTCAACCGTGTTCAAAAATTATAAATAATTATTTATTAATGCCAATTTTTAGTTCAAGCTGTACACAAAATTATAACTTTTCAAACAGTTATTTGATGGAGAGAATCGGATTAATAGTGCATGCCCGGGGCTTGAAGTTAGATTGAAAAACATGGTTTCGAGAAAAACACGTTCAAAGTTTTTCAAAGCCCCCGCAGCGCACGTGAGACAGGTGTGTTCGAGACGCTGCCATTCTATAAATATTCATCGTATCAAAAAATCCTTCTACACATATGCTCTACGAATATATGGCTTTCATTTTTTTGCCAAAAAAAATCGATTTTTTGGTTCAAATTCAGGGGAGGGTGCCCTTAATAAGTCACGATGAAACTTCTCCTTTCCCACGGTGACGCTATCTTGACGAAGGACTTACGTCTGTGTTTTCAATATTGAGGTACACGGCGCAAAAAGTTGGAACGTCACGAACTATGTTAAGATTTTGAACGTGAAATAACTTAGTCTTTTCACGATAGATTTCCAAAATCGATTTTGCACCAATCGATCGTGACATTCACTACGCGTCGATTCCAATACTGAAAACTATTGATTTTAAACATTTTACTATTGAAAAATTAATAAAACAAGGATCAACCAATCACGTGCATCTGAACGGATGTTCTCCAACACGGGACGACAGACTCATAGACTATTCGGTTTGGGACTCTGTGTGTGTATATATGCCGAAGCCGTAATGTTTTCGACATTTGCACATTTGGCAGCGTTGTATTCACATAACGTTTGCATTAAAAAAATGGTGGATAAAAAATGGTGATAAAAAAAAAAACTAAGACAGATATTTGCTTTTGATAAATTTCCCATGGAAGGTAATTATTTAAGCTTAATTGCAACAAAATGCTACGCCCTTGCGAGCGGCCTTCCGGCAGTTAACCGGAACATTCGGCATTTTATTTATTTTATTTATCAATTCCTTCTCAGTGTTCGCGACAAAATTGTTAAAATAGATCCTACGCTTCAGGTTGGCCCAGAAATTCTCGATGGGACTGTGGGAAGTTGGGCGGGTTCGCCGACTTGGGTACCACATCGATATTCAGCCGCTCCATCTCCTCCAACGATCGCTTCGAGTAGTGGGCCGACGCTAGATCCGGCCAGAACACCGCGTCTTCGCCCTTATGGTATTTCTCGATGAAAGACGCAACTTCCGTCAGGCATTTCGTACTATAAATTTCCCCGTTCATGACCAGTTCAAAGCGAAAGAAGAGCGGCTTTGACATCCCCTTCTCGCTGATTGTCAGCCACAGCAGCACCTTCTTGGGGAACTTGGTGTGTGAAATGAACTTCACCTTGGAGCTCACTTCCTTCGTGGGGAAGTAAAATACGAAGTGCCCTGCCAGTCGTTGCCATCCAGGGTGAGATAGGTCTCATCGTCCATCACCACCGCCACGTCGCGTTTCGCCTGGAAAATCGAGTTGACCATCTTATTCAGCCGCTGCCGCTGCGTCATTGCCTACAGCTCCGAAACCAGTGGACGCGACTTCCGCTTCCAGACATGTATGTTCATGTTTGCCAGATACTTTTTCACTGTTCGGCTGGTTGAACCGACCTCCCGGCCAAGCGCACGCAGGGATGTAGCCACTTTTCCGTCGGTCTTCCTCTCTATCATCCTTTGGAGCTTCTTGTCGCTCAGGGTCGTCGCCCGTCCGGAACCGATCTTTCTATTGATGCTCTGATTGTTGTCTAATAGTGCCAAGATGTTGTAGATGCCGGAACGGGCGTATCCGGCGTCCACAAAGTGCCGCACGATGTCCGTTTTCGACGCGGCGGGGTGCCGTTCTTTAAACGGAGTTGCTTCACTGTTTTTGCCATCACGGTTAGAGTTTGACTGATAGAGGTGTCAAATTTTGTCTGCTGGCTCATGGGTTACTATGATTGATGCTGCATGGGTAGTTTCGTCAGTGCAGGTGAAGGTAAACCCATGAAAAATCGGCAATTTTCGTCCATTTTTTTTAAATGCAAACGTTAGGTTGGTTTAAGCGGCACTGCTCGCTGTAGCATCCTTAGGGCATCTTCAGCGGCGGTCTATTTTTAGATCAACTTTATACCTGATTTGCATCAGCGAAACTTGTATAGAACTAGCTAAAATAGACCAACTTTGCGTTCCCCGCACCGGTGTTGTATTTCTTGTTGTTGAACCCGCCAACACCTGTCATCCTGTCGATCATTCAACATCAGAGATCAGAAGTTTTTTATTTAGAGATCGCAGATTTTTCACACACATTTTGCCGTTGATTGGTTTGATCAAATAATTTTTTAATGCCAGTAGTGCGTCGTTAGCTGACGACAAGGAATACTTGTTCTTTCGTTTGGCTGAAGGTGAGTGCGAGGGTGAGTGTGTGAATGCATGCATTTCATTAAAACAATATTAGATCATGCTGATTTGTAGTTAGGCAGCGGATAAACAAGAGTCTTGACGGAGAGGGTCACGTCCTGGATGACGCCCCAACGTCGACAGTGATTTTCGTTCCGGTCATCAGGAGCTGTTCCAGGACTACTTTAGCGACACGCAAACCTACAACGAGAAGCACTTTCTGCGTTTCCGCGTGCATAGAGAGGTGTTCCTGGACATTATGCGCCAGCATGTCAACTAGAGGCTTCTCCAAAATGTGCCTGTATGAACTATTTGCAAGTGCTTATCATGACCAATATATCAATAAACCGATTGTTTACTTTGAAGACTTCATTGCTTTTCATTTCAGAGCAATCGAAATACTATTCGCAATCTCGGAACCTCCGCATTTTGATCTAGTCAGCATTTTCCGGAAAATGCAGTGACTGTAAAAAAAACTAACGGGTGTCCACTAAAAAATGAGAATGATTTCAATACTTTTCCATCAGAACAAAAACGGCCGCATAGAAATGTCACTTTAGATGAATGAATCGTTGCACTCTCCAGACAATTTTCATACACTCTTATTTCACTCTAACATGTTCAGTCGTGTTCAGCATGCCGTCGAAACAGGAAGAACTGCGCGCGCGCGTTGTACAATTCTTTCAAGCGAACGAAGATAGTGGAAAAAAATACACGGTGGACCATTTTTGTCGTGAAAAAGTTCCGGTATCCACCGTATACCGTATCCTGGCATGCATGAGAGTAACCCGGAAGAAAGGTTGCGGCCGTCCAGCGAAAATAATGAATGAGAAAACGCTCCGCTCGCTGCGCAGCATGTTCAACAACAAGGATTCGGTAAGTCAACGGGAAGCAGCCCGAAAGTTCCATTGTTCGAAGTCACTCATCTGCAAGACGCTAAAGAACGAAGGAATAGTGTGTAGAAAGAAAACCAGATCCCCAGAGTACACAGATGAGCAGATTCAAACCGTGAAATCCCAATGCCGCTGGATGACTCGGAATTACGGCGGAAAATCTTTCGTTCTGGACGACGAAAGCTACTTTCCTCTTTCGAAGTCTCAGATACCGGGAAACGACCGATTCTACACTAAGGACAAATCTACTACTCCTCCAAAAGTAATGTATAAGTTCAAGCACAAATTTGAATCGAAGGTTATGTTATACATCGTAATATCCGATAAGGGTATTTCGAAGCCGTGGTTCAAACCAAGCGGTTTGGCCATCAACCAGAAGGTGTACCAAAGAGAGTGTTTGCAGAAAATAATCAACCCATTTCTTAAACAACATCACTCGGATGGCAGATACGTGTTTTGGCCGGACAAGGCATCATCGCACTACGCAAAAAAAACGCTAACGTTTTTGGAGAGCCAAAATATACCATATGTCCCAAAAGACCGGAATCCGATAAATTTGCCACAGTGCCGTCCTATCGAGGATTTCTTCGGTCTTTTGAGCTCCATGGTATACAAGGATAATTGGAAGGCCAAGAACACCAAGCAACTTACCAACAGGATCAAAAGCTGCATCCGAAAAATCGATGTGGCTGCCGTCCAACGGTCATGTTCCAGCATAACGACTAAGCTGCGCCGCACGGCGGACCACGGACCATATGACAATATTCACTAAACTTAGTTTGAAGATTTAAGTTGACCCTTTTAATAAAATAAATCAGTTTGAACAAAACTTCACTGGTATTTTTTTCCTGACCCATTCTTTTCTTTCTCATTATTTAGTGGACACCCGTTAAGACAAGCATTCATTATTTAGGAATGGAACGAAAAGGTAATTCACTAGCACCGGGAGCAACTTGAGGTAATTATCAGCATCCGAGGCGAGCAACACAACTTTTTGTCCGCCGCCAGCATCACACGCAGCAAACACGGTTACTTTTCGGCTCACAAATACACCTCAGAATATACTCAATAAAATTGAGTTATTGTTTAGTAAAAGCTGAAATTTTACACAATAATTGGTACTATCAAGTAGCGTGTAGTGTTTTGGAACGGTATTTTTCTTGTTCCAAATTGCTGCAAGAATAGATCAAAGCATATACCAGTTTTAAAATTATGCAAAATAGATCCAGTATAAAACAAAATTTACAACACCGGTGCAGCGATGTTTTTGCGTTTGGTCTAAAAAAATAAATCCAATCCACTATTTGGATCGCCGTTGAAGATGCCCTTACGGTTGGTATAAATCGGTACTTATAGTTTAAATAATTTACTAGGCTTCGCTTGAATGGTTAAAAGCGTATCATTTACCAAAACAAACGATTCAGCTAAGTCAACCCTTTTATCCATCATCCCAGTGATTTGTTGTGGAAGTGCAGAGGATTTCTCGGCTTCCAATAAAGCGTGTATCACGTGAATATATTCCTACCTTTTAATTATTTGACCTATATTCGGACGGGGCCGGCTTTGGTATTGTCTTAGTTTGGAATCACCAGTTCTCAACATATTGAGGATGGATGTTATTCTCATGCACCAGTGGTTGATTCTTTGTGTAATTACATCGGATCTGGCATTCACGGAGTAGTCACCTCGGGCAGTCAATACTGCTCATGATCATGGTCATGCCCGATCGATTTTTAATTTTCTTCTCTAATAAAAACGCATTCTTGGTCCCTCAATCCTGCATACGAAACATTTGTGTTTTATTCCGACATGCAATATATTCTCAGAGTTGATGTTGCGAGAGGCACACGAACAACATAGTTTGTAATAGCTGCATTCTCGACTGACTCTGAATCCTCGATTCGACCTCAATTGTTAATTGATCCGTTATTGGGAATTACGTCTTGATTGTCTTGAAGACCTTATCCCTAACCATCCATGCAGCCTTAATGGCGATCCGATAATTGAAAATTCCACCAATAGCAACTATGCGCCGTTCGTTCTACTGACAAATCACCAATCAAATATCAACAGCCGGCATAAACATGCTGTTTTAATGTGCCCAGTACGACCACGCAGTTGCAATTTAAATGTAAATAACACTTGCTTCCACCGCGCTGCTGCCCCAAAATCCCCACCAAGTTGTGCAACCACACGCTCCGAAGTATCTCTATAGACCTCGACGTCGTTGTGCTCTGCATTCAAGTGTTTTGGATGACTTGCTGCTTAGCTTGAATCTTCTCTATTTTCAAGCTCCAAACTTTCACTTCGTTAGCTGGTCTGCCTGCCGCCTACCTTGTCCGTTTCTAGCCGTGTGTAGAGACGAACCTTTCTCTTTTTCTTTTTTGCCGTTCGTCTCGTACATAGCAATTACGACAGATGTTGTTATTACGAATGACGATCGAAAGAAACAACCGCAATACAGCTAGCTATGCTTCGCTCTCTCGGGAGAGGTGGCGGCTGTGGTGGTGGTTTTGCTCGCCGCATGTTGCACCACTAGAAAGGTGGAGGGGCGCGCAAGATCTCTTGCCTAGTTTCTGCGCATTTGCCTCCCTCCCCCGTCTTATGGAGAGTCTCGTCGCACGGCGGATCGCGGTCCGGTTTTCCGCCCATCGCCATTCAGTCGTCGATCGGTCCCCGCGGACGGAAAGAGGGAAGGCGCATGAGTGTCCGCGAGAGTGCGCGCGTGGATAATTTCGTTGCGAACGGGAAAACCTGTTTTCGGTTTTTATTGAACTAGTGTTGGTGGTTGATATTGACTGTGTGTGTGTGGTTTGGCATGGTTATCGACATTTGCATTAATTTGTCACATTCGCGCAGTGACCGATGATTGAGCGGCCAATGATAAGGCGTTGATCGAAGGAAAACAAAACGGGATCGCGATTTTCGCATGTATGGGAAAGAGTGAGATAGTGAGAAGTGTGTTCACCTTAAACTGGCTTACGGGTTGTTTATGTAACACGGCGCTTCAACTGCTGGGTTGGAAACCAAATAAATGTTAGTCATTATCGTAGAATTTATGTTGTTAACTTCTCAGGGCGCACCGCGAGTCACATAAACGTTGATGTACATTTAGTAGTTCCCTCTCTCGCCTAGTTCGGTGCTGCTATTTATAATTATGCGAGCAGAGCAAGTGCAAATGTGCATGTGCAGGGGAAATTAAATTGTGAAATTTCCATAAGTTGCCAACAATGGATAATTAGGTGTCACACGAGGTGCTGAAAGGGAACTCCGCGGAATCGTATCACGGAATCCAACCACCACTCTGAGCCGGATGAATGAACTGTAAATTAGGTAACACAAACTCCCGTTTTTTACTTTATTGAAATTCCATCAATTTTCCAAATTTCGCCCCGACAAACGAGCAACGCAATTTACCTGTACTACCCCATAAAAACGATCCCAGCTACACAGCAGCGTTTTGGACTAATTTCACCACAATCCAACATCAATCATCCGTTTCGGGGTCCGCCCTGCTGCTGCTGTTGTTGTTATTTTTGTAGCACAAATAGTAGTGCCACGGTCAGAATTCGGTCGCTGCCTGCATTTTACCGTTCTTTGCGCTGCTTGCTCTGCTCTAGGTAGAAGAGAACGAGCGATGAGAGCTTCGCTCCACGGCATAGTTTTGTTGGGCGATGGGGTCATAAATATCCAACAGGGAGGCTCTGCCTTCACTTTCGAGAGCCGAATAAACACTCGCCCGGAACGATACGTTGTTCTTCTGGCTTCGAACGTGCAGTGCGAACTCAATGGGGGGAGTTCCTTCTCGTGCCATACTCGCATTCTGCCTACTATTGGGTCGAGTATTCAAGCCACACCAAACGACAAAACAGACTTACGGAGAACTCCGCAGTTCGGGTGTATGATTTATGCTCGTGGCTTTATTTGCTTTTTTCCTGCACAGTCTCGCCTTTTACCTGAGACTTTCTTCATGTCCCGGTTATTGTCGTCTACACTTTGGGTTTGGAGTGTGTCGTGCCTTTGCTTTTGTTTGTTGATTTTTCGGTTGAATTTGCTTGCGAATAGTTTACCTTCAAAACGTGCTGCTGCTGTTGCGAGTACACGAGGAGCGATGCCTTAACGAATCGGCGTTCTAAACTCGCTGACAATTTTGTATTAAAGCCGTTTTTTTTTAAAAAAGCCACCATGCTTTCTTCTAAATACTATACGTTTATGACCTATTTTTTTTTCGTTTGATTCTTCTAAAAACAAGCCGAACATTTCTAACATTGTGGTGTATTATTCCCAGCAAAGATTTAAATTGAGCTGCGGAACGTTGTAAAGTTCGATTTACTTAAAATCTGAACAGACTGCTCATTTTTTTTTACAGTGCTCCTAGTGGTCGGTTCTTGAATTGACAGCAGATTGTTTGAGAAGCTTTCCTCTTTCAGTGGCAAAATTTTTCTACTATTGATTTGGATTTAACAAAGTTGTGATTAGTCAAGCGATTTGTAGCTGCGGACAAAATACTCGTATTTTCCTAACAAATGAGTCTATGAACTCGAAGCTCTACAAGGAAGAGTGTCTGAAAAAAAAAACGTTTTCTACCACTAATCAATGCAAACAAAGGCTCTATACAACTAGAAAATTAGAAGAGTGATTAGTAATTTCCATTTATTCCAACTACTTTTATTGCTTATCTTGACAGATACGCGTATTTCATCTACAATGTGCAGACATCTTCAGTGTCGTGTACTAATTCTCGAATACCGAGTATTAGTACACGACTGAATTCGAGGTACAATCAGTAACCGCCGCAATTGAGAAATCACAGAATTTTCTATAGGCTAAATTCAATGATATAGTCTCGGAATTAAAAATCCTAAAAGTTGAAAATGATAGTTTGAAGCAACACTTGAGCGAACTAACTAAGTCCCATTCTAAGTTAACCAATTTTGTACATCAGTTGGAGGCAAACGTAGATAAATCAGCTCGCAAATCAGTTTCTAACAATCCTGTGTTCCTCGCATTTCCACATCAAGCTAGTGAGAATATTTTGAGCATAGTAAATAGAATCCCCGTACACATTGGAATTAATTTACAGCCAGATTTGATCTCGTCAGCTACAAGGTTATATCATAGCAATAAACCTAATGGGGGCGACCCCGGCGTATTAGTTAACATCCATACCTCTCACGCCAAAGTCACGAGTTCGAATCTCACCCCCGGACAAGTTACGAAAACACCCAGACAGGTATTTGAGTGACTACCACGGGCAATGAACAAGCCCAGGGTTGAAAATCTCGATAATCAAGAAACTAAACAAACTAAACAATAAACCTAACGTAATTATACCTATACAAGTTGCTTTCAAAGACAGAAATACCAAAGTAGAAGTCCTTTTTTTGTGTGTGTATAGACAATCTAACACCCACCGTCTGGCAGTGTTTTTATGGAAGAAAAATGTTTGCAGTTATACGAACTGTTGTCGATTCAAAAACACATTTTTATCCCGGGAGTTGGAAGATGATAGCTATGTTGGGTTCCAGTGACCCATTTCAGAATGCCTGGTTACTCACGTCCATTCCGAGGTCACTTTCACTTACAACAAGCCCCGCATAGACACAGTACAAACATCAAATGGATGTATGTACTGTGAATACACTTCCATCATCAAATCTTATTGTTTTGAGGATTTCACGTATTTAGCAGTATCGTTCCTAATTTAGTTATAATCAGATAGATCTCACCGGAAATTGTTGCTGATGTACAGTCTTCATTTGGACGGCTTCCCTGTGATGCTAAAGGATGCATTTATGTCTCTACAGAAGTAGCACTCTGCTATTCGGCAATTATTTTCACATCATCCTTTTCGAATGGAACAGCCTGAATTCAATTAATACTTCGCGCACAAATGCAATACAATGAAAATCACAGGTAAAAAAAGCACTTCCGAGAAGAAATTTACTTGAAAATCACAATCATTGTGCAACGAAAAAAACAAAACTTCACAGCTCTCCATCTGTACACCCCGTGCTGCGTGCATCTGAAATTATATGCCAGCCACTCACGCACGCATGCGCATTAGCTTCGTTCTTTGCTTCTGACCAGCAAATGGCCGTTTTCTAGATTGCACTGGTTTTTTTTTTCTCACTCGAGAGACGCGACGCGAGACAGGACACAACACTTATTGTTCTTACAAAACGTAAAAAGGGGTTTAAATTTACCTTTTTAGTCGACCGGTTTCGGGCTAGATGTTGCCCATCTACAGGACGATGTCCGACTGGTTACGAAGTACAATACTACAACAAATATTCGTATTGTGTTACAATACATGTCGAGCGAAGTGAAACAATATTCTACTGGGATTCCAGTTTCGTCAGATGAAACAGAGAAGAAATTATTGGAGCGTCGTCTTCATTCATCAAAGGGTGGCTGGAAGTGGCGATGTACATTGATTCCCACGCGTTCAATTGTGAGGTTTTCCTTACATTTTTTATTAATTTGGCGTTCTCCCAATCTACACAGTGGGCAAGGTTAACAGCGTGTGCTGTCACACTTGAATCATTGACTCGTCGATTCTCCGCCGCATTTTTATGTTCTCTTAGGCGAACTTTTAATTTTAACGAGTTTGACCAATATAAACAGCGTTACAGTTTTTGCAGGGAATTTGGTAAATTCCTGACTTTTCAGATCATGCGGGTTTATCTTTAACGTTGCACAGAATATCTTTCAAAGTGTTGTTACTTTTGTAAACCGTTTGAAATTCATGTTTTCTTAGTGTAGATTGAACGGTATTGGTAAGTGTGGGATAGAACGGAAGGCTAATTTTTTGAAGTTCTTCTTTCTCCGGTTTCAGAGTTGTGGCATTTTGTCTGTGCTTCTTCCTTTCGTGTTTGCGGAGGATTTTATTTGTAAATTCTGTATCATACCCGTTCACTTCCGCAGCTTGGTGAATTTTGTTTCGTTCAGTTACAAAATCTGCTCTTTCCATGGGGATATTGAAAAGATGGTGCGCCATTGAATGGAAAGCTGCTAGTTTTTGGGCACCGAAATGGTTAGAAGTTTCTTTTTTCCCTCTCCACAATCTTGTAATGTTCGGATCAATTAAGCCTGACAGTTCTAGAGTTTATCTCTCTTTGTTTATTATCAGGTTCTTCTATTTATCTGCTAGATACATACTTTGGTTCTAGTTCGATTTCTGAGAGAGCTGGACTAAACTCACATTGAGTTCTGAGAGAAAGAGAGTGTAATGGAGAAATTAAGTAGTGGTGAATATACACGGCCAGCCATGTCGACTCAATTTTGAGTCGTTTTTGACTCACTTTCGCCATTAGTGGAGTCACTCAAATTTGAGTATATGTTACTGGGATTGACAAGCCGACAAATCAAAAACATCCATCTGATTTGAGTCGATATTTTTGATTTGTCGACTTGACAATACCAGTTACATTTACTCAAATTTGAGTGACTCCACTAATGACGAAAGTGAGTCAAAAACGACTCAAAATTGAGTTGACATGGCTGGCCGTGTACGCTTCGGTTCTGGAGTCGGTTGGTGGTGAACCGCTTAAAGTTTATTGCTTTGAATGATGGACATGGGAATAGTTCGTGGGTATGGCTAATATGTTGTAACGCCTTCAAGTGTTGCATTTCATTTGATGACAAATCTAGGATGGGAAACATGGATTGCATGTTTAAGCCTAGTATGGAGCTCACAAGGAAAGACCTGAAGAAATTTTTACCATTTTTACCGAAGTAATTTTGACAACTGCTTCAGTATGAGTGGAATGTCAGTTTTCCTTGCGGAATAATCGAACGGAATATTATTCCGCAAGGAAAAGTGGCAGCCCCATTTAGATTACACGGGTAGGCGTTACTAACGTTACGAAGTTTTCCCTCCTTTGCAGCTGCATACAAGGTAAGTAATTCCGACTGTAAAAGCATTTCTTGACCATTACTTGTCCTATCCTAATGCACATTACTTTTGAGCTGCAAACTAGCCTTTAGCTGGAAAATTGTTAAGTTATGGATGATGTGTTAGGAAATTAACCATGTGTGTTGGCATAAGGGTTTTTCAGGAAAGACAACTCTTGTGGGAACTATGTGTGTGGGAAAGTTATCTTACACTCTGTCAATAATCAAGATCCCCCGCTATGGGGCGACTCTAAAACGACTTCTAAACTGCTTATAATTATAAATTCGCTTGTGACAAAGCGTAAAATACTCTAATTTGATCATTTGTGTCCGTTTGGCACAATACTAACAGCACTAATAAACACCACTAATTTGATATTAATTCTTCCTCCGGGTGCGGAGCGAAGCATAAAAAAACAAAAAAAAAACGGGGAAAAACTACCAACCATCACAAATTTCGGGAGGGAATCGATTATATTCACTACATCTTACACAAAAAACGTGGAGATTTTATGATTTCACTGTTCGCTTATGTTGAATTACGGATATATTTTTGATTTTATTATTCGTGAAAAGGACGCAGCAAAAACAAAACACGTTAGTTTCCAAGCACGGCTTGCTGCGATCTCGGAACATCAACAAAATAAATTGTTACAAAAATATGACTTAGGACAGTTTTCACTTTTCAAAACTCAAATTTGCGAGAAGCTGAAAAAACTTGACAGCTCCTTGAAATACAAACCGACCGCGAGCAGCAACTACCCTAATACTCAACTTATATATTTTTTCTTGTTGTACTTAAATTGATGTTTCGGGTTTTTTTTTCATAATAAATGGCTGAAGTAATTAGAGTTCGATGTTCTGTTGCTTGTTGTAGCGGTGCCTTTTGGCGGACAGTACTTTCAGCGTATCGTTAACAAAAACGAATCCTGCTGCTAACCTTTTCCCAACCATCCAACATCCCAGTGATTTCTCGTGGAAGTGCAGAGGATTTCTCGGCTTCCTTCAAAGCGAGTATCACGTCAACACGTCCCTACCCATTCCCTACTTGACCAACACTCGGGCACGGCTGACTCAGGTCTTGCTTTATTATGGGTCACCAGTTTTTACACATTGAGGATGTATGTTAGAAATGCAATTGAGTACAACATTATTGCAAATGTTTCTAGTGACGGTTTTCATCACATTTATGTTGAGTTTATGTTTAATGGTGGTTCATACGATGGTCATGGTTTGTATCGTCCACCTTTATATGATTTTAATTTGTTCCATGACCTGCTGGAAGGTTGTTTGATCAGAAGCAATATTCATCTCCATCTTTGATATTAGGTGACATTAATGTTCCGGTGAACTTGGCCATCAATAATGTAGTCCTTAAATATAAGCAGATATTGCAATACTATGGTTTTATATGTTCTAATACATTTGTTACAAGGTCTGTTAGTTCATTTATCCTTGATCATGTCCTATGTAAAATGGCTGATGTTCATCGTCTTTGCAATCACACTATTTTTAGTGATTTAAGGGATCGTTCACTAATTTTAGCAGAATTTAAACTGAAAGTTGGATCGAATGAAATGGTTTTATTGAAAAATATAATCAACCATGAGAAACTTAAAACTGAGTTCAAGGAAGGCATTGGACCAGTTCGAAATGAAAATGAATGTTTGGAAAATATAATTTTGAAATACAACACTATTCTCAAAGAATGTACTAAAACTGTTACTAAAACAGCTCGAATCAAACATACACACTGCCCTTGGATAAATTATAACCTGTGGACACTGATGAAAATTGAGAGCATTTATTTGAAAAGGTATCGCAGAGATCCAGATAACATACAAGGAAGGAAGGAAGGAAGGTCAAGATTTGTTACAGAATGTGTAAAAGGTATGGACAAAATTGTGATAGAGGGGGGCTGATAAATCCAATAAAATAGCATATTTGAGTCGTCTTTAAATGGTTGATGCATATCCATTTAAAGACGATTCAAATATGACGTTATATGAATTTTCGAAATACTGTTTATGTAACTAAAAACTCATAGGTTTATTTGTAAGGGTTTTTTTTTTTAATGTACATTTTCACGTATAAGTAATTAACATAGCTTCATACATTTAATTTATACATATTTCACATACAAAGTGTTTTTCTTTGGATTATCTTTTGAATCAGAAAACCTTTTAGCTGATATTTGATTTTCTGAAATAGGTACAAAGCAATGAACCTGTGCAACAGGTATTGTTTTTCCGTGGCTATTGAACTCCTCAAGTTCTTCTGACATTTTTGCATACTGTTCAGCTGATATGAAGCAGAAATTCAGTTTTGTAATACTTTTATTTTACTTTTTAACTGCCCAGTCATATAGTTCTCGAGGAGTTTTGATTGTGTTTCCATAATCTTGAGCAAGGCTTGCGCTCTTTGCCATTCGCTTGAGATTACCACCAGCATTACATGGACCTTTCCCATGAGACGTTCCAATCCATACATGGACTTGAAATTGCACACGCTGGCAAAGTTCTTTTTGTTCTTATAATAGGACACTGCACCATCTGACATGATAATAAGTTTTGAGCAATATATTGAATTTTGTTTAATGAAATCTAGCAATTTTGATATAAACAACTGAACTGCTATTGAGTCATGGGTCAATACATCAGATATTATGATAAAGCTTTTGTTTTCCAATTTATTGTTCTTCTTGTAATATACTTCAAAGGTTTGGTGATAAACAGGATCAACCACCTGATTTAATTGTATTATCACTAAAATTTAAAATCATTATTAATTTAAAAATAAGCCCTTTCCAAATAGTAGCCTTGATTTTTCAAACATGCAAAGACTCTTAAAAAATCCAAATTGTCATTAAAATTAAATTTAATTGGCTTCTGTGGGGTTTTAGGACCAAATTATAAGACGAGTTGGTGCGATACACGGTAAAAATTAGACCTGAAATTTTTTTTGTTAGAAATTTATTTTCCTTAAAAGTGCCCATATCGCGATGTATGGCGAACTTTTAGACAATTTATCAGTTATCGATTTTTCTAAAATATTTATTTTTAGCGTGTAAGAATCGATTTTAAAATTTAAAAAAAAAATTCATAAAAGCTAAGACAATTTTCCAAAAGTTACCCATACTTTCCTTTTTTGTAAGTATTTTCCTCTTTGTGTTATGTTGATATGAAAAATTTGTTGTTAGAAAAACTTTTTTTTTCCTTAAAACGGCCAATCTTGCAATGTATGGCGAACTTTTAGACAACTATATTGCCTTTTTTAGAAAAAAAATTTCGTCCAATTCTAAGATAGCCATTTTTTGCAAATCGACTTTAAATATTAATTTTTTTTTTTAGCGTGTGAGAATCGATTTACATTTTTACATTTTTTTTCATAAAAGTTAGGACGATTTTCTAAAAGTCACCCATACATTACTTTTTTGTAAGTCTTGTCCTTTTTGAGTTATGTTGATTTAAAACAAATCGCTCAAAAAACTTAAGCCCTTTTCAAATGGTAGTCTAGATAAATTTTGAAAAAACAAAATATGCAAATTTGCTTGAAAAGACATAGTCTACCCACCCACAAAGTGAGGGGTGCTGCCAATCACGAAGACGAGTTGGCGTGAAATTCGTCAATACTAGGTAAATCTACTAATAAATCTAAATTCGCATTGACCATTGATGGCATTGCTACTACTGTGTGTGTCCAATCTAACACCCATCGGCCGGCAATGGTATTATGGAAGAAATCTGTTTACAACAATCATTCAAGCGACCATTGGAAGCAGCTTTAATCCGGGAGCTAGAAAGTGATAGCTCTACTGCAGATCCAGCAACCCATTTCAGAATGTCTGGAGAGTCACGCCCATTCCGAGGTTACTTTCACATACAATAAGCCCCGCATGTTAACATTACCGATATCATTTGGATAAGGGCACTGCAACACACTTCCAGATTTGGAAATGTAACATTTCCTAACCAGGCACGTATTAAGTATTATTTGAAAATAAGATTGTTATATAGTTATAATCAGATTGATCTCACCCATGGACGCCTCCTCAATCACACTATCTTGTTTATTCGTAAAAATGAAAATTTTCGACGTTGATTCGTTATTAATTTCATGCACTCGCGATTAAATAAGCGCAAACATTAACGTTGCTAAACCTCCCGTTAGATATGCAAAACTCAAACTAGATAACAAAACTCTGTACTTCACGTGGTGAATGCACCTAAAATTATGTGCAAGCTTTTCAGCCGCGCATGCGCGTTGTTTTCGTTTACTGCTTCCGACCAGCAAATGGCCGTTCTCTACATTGCACTTGTTTTCTTTTTTCACTCCACACTCTGCCAATAATGCAAATCCCCGCTATGAGGCGACTCTCTAGTCTATATCGAACTTCAAAACTGCTAATAATCAATGTTAATAATTTATGTCCGGGTGTCTCAATACTACCACTGATAAATAAACCTAAGCTGATGTAACTCTTCTTCCGGGTGCGAGGGCGAAGCACAAAAAACAAAACAAAAAACGGGGAAATACTACCGACACTCACACATTTCGAGAGGGAATCAATTGTATTCACTACGGCTTACACAATGCACGCGCAGATTTTATGATTTCGCTGTTAGTTGTTAAATTACGAATTATTATTTGAGTTTTTTTTCGCGAAAACGACGAAGCAAAAACAAAATACGTCAGTTTCAAAGCACGGCTTGCTGCGATCCATTGATGGCATTGCTATTACTGACACTAAATCTATTTGTCTGAAATCAATTTGTGTCATACGACGGAGGAAAAAGCTCGAAAAGACAAATTAATACTGGAGTTCCACAGGGAAGTTACATTGGCCCTTTACTTTTTCTAATCTAAAGATTGGACTCGGAAAAAAATGCGACACATTGTTTTGGGTGTAACTTTTTATCGCGTGGGTAAAAACTAATGAAATTTTGGGTAATACTAGTTTAGAATGTTATGCTTATGTGTGCAAAATTGCGATCTGTCAAGTAGTTTTCAAGATGCATTCGAAACAAGAAGAGCTACGCCAGCAATTCTTGGGCGCGGTGATCGATAATCCTGGTCAGTTGCACAGATGGATCGGCAAAAGGGTTGGAATCCACCATTCCACCGTGTCCCGCATTGTGAAGATGTTCCAGGAGACGAAGACCAACCGAAAACGGAATACCCAGAGAAGGCGCGGAAGATAAGGCAGTACTTTAAGAACAACCCGAACCTTTCCACCCGAGACGTGGCCAAAAAGGTCAATTCGTCGAAGTGGTTCGTCCAGCAGGCCATGAAGCGGGCTGGGCTACGTGTTTTTAAGGTCAGGAAGGCGCCAAAACGGACTGACAAGCAAAACACGGTGGCCAAATTGCGTGCGCGGAAGCTGTACCTTGAGTGACTGGTCAAGCCAGGCTGTCTCGTCATGGACGACGAGGCATATATCAAGGTGGACACCAAACAAATCCCCGGCCTCGAGTTTTTTGTCGGCACGTCCCGCATGGAGGTTCCGGAAAAGTTCCGGAAGAGAAAGATGGACAAATTCGAGAAGAAGTACCTGTTGTGGCAGGCGATCTGCGAGTGCGGACGGTACAGCAAGCCGTTCGTTACAACCGGAACCATCAACGGGCAGATTTATCGAGAGGAATGCTTGCAGAAGCGCTTGCTGCCCTTCCTCCGCTCTCACAAATACACCAGAACTTCGTCCGATCGAAAAGTTTTGGGCGATAATGAAGAAGAAGTTGAAGATAAGCGGAAAAACATTCAAAACCGATGAAGCTTTGAAGAAAATCTGGGAGAAATTGTGTGTACCGAGGAAGATGGACAAAGCCTCGCCCAAGATCTCATGAGCAGTGTTAAGAGAAATGTACGAGCATTCAGCTTGGGGGAGGAAATTCAATAAATAAATTATGCCAAAACATAGCTAATATATAGTTATTTAATCCCTGAAAATTTGAGAAGTATCCGATTTAAAATGAATTTTTGGTGATCATTTTTGTGTGTCTCATTTTTTCCGAGTCCAGTCTTTATATCAATGATATAAGTAATATAAGGCTTGCTGGAATACCAAGGTTATTTGCTGACGATAAGGCTTTATTTTACCCGCATGATAACTTGCATGCTATTATCTCAAATATGAAAGGGGATTCACGACTGCTACAAAAAAATTTTTAAGTAAATCCCCTATAATTAAATTTGAAAAAAAAAAAATATATATATATATATATATATATATATATATATATATATATATATATATATATATATATATATATATATATATATATATATATATATATATATATTTTTTTTTTTTTTTTTTTTTTTTTTTTTTTTTTTTTTTTTTTTTTTTTTTTTTTTTTTTTTTTTTTTTTTTTTTTTTTTTTTTTTTTTTTTTTTTTTTTTTTTTTTTTTTTTTTTTTTTTTTATTTTTTTTTTTATATATATATATATATTTTTTTTTTTTTTTTTTTTTTTTTTTTTTTTTAACTCTTTATTTGTTCCAAATTTATTCATATTTACATTTCATATTAATCTAGGTGCTCCAGCTACTACCGTAACGTATCAACCTTAATTGTTAAAATATGTATCTAATTTTGTTTACATTGTTCATGCCTTAGCAGTTCAGTATTTTAAACAGGTTTTTATTCCTGCGTGTCAGTATAACAATAATAATCTTAAAACTAAAAACAAACTAAAATTAATCTTAACTAAGCATAAAGGGAATTAATCATTGCAATTGAAGATTGCAACGATTTTTGTCTGAAATTATTAATTATTTTGTTGGACAATTGTTCTAAAGTCTCAACATTCGAAATTCTATGTACTTCGTTAGTACTGTACCAAGAAGGCAGCTTCAAAATCATCTTCAGAACTTTGTTCTGAATCCTTTGAAGTATTTTTTTCCTGGTAGCACAACAACTAGACCATATTGGAACAGCATAAAGCATGGCCGGTCTAAAAATTTGTTTAAATATTAGTAGTTTGTTCTTCAGACATAGTTTGGATTTTCTGTTTATAAGAGCATATAAACATTTTATATATTTATTACATTTGGCTTGAATGCCTTCAATGTGATTTTTAAAATTTAATTTTTGATCAAGTAATAGACCAAGGTATTTCACTTCGCTTGACCAGGAAATTGGAACACCGCTCATAGTAACGATGTGACTACTACTAGGTTTCAAAAAAGAAGCTCTAGGTTTATGTGGGAATATTATTAGTTGAGTTTTGGAAGCGTTGGGAGAAATCTTCCATTTCTGTAAATAAGAAGAGAAAATGTCCAAACTTTTCTGCAGTCTCCTGCAAATGACACGAAGACTTCTTCCTTTAGCGGAGATGCCTGTGTCATCAGCAAACAAGGATTTCTGACAACCCTGAGGCAAATCAGGGAGGTCGGAAGTAAAAATGTTATATAGTATCGGCCCAAGAATGCTACCCTGAGGAACTCCAGCTCTAACAGGTAGTCGATCAGATTTGGAATTCTTATAATTTACCTGCAGAGTTCTGTCAGTTAAATAATTTTGAATTAATTTTATAATATAGAGCGGAAAATTAAAGTTTTTCAATTTAGCAATCAAACCTTCATGCCAAACACTGTCGAATGCTTTTTCTATGTCTAGAAGAGCAACTCCAGTTGAGCAGCCTTCAGATTTGTTTGAACGAATTAAATTAGTAACTCTCAAAAGTTGATGAGTAGTTGAATGGCCATGGCGAAATCCAAATTGCTCATCTGCAAAAATTGAGTTTGTATTGATGTGAAGCATCATTCTATTCAAAATTAGCTTTTCAAAAAGTTTACTGATTGAAGGAAGTAAACTTATTGGTCTGTAGCTAGAAGCTTCAGCTGGATCTTTCTCGGGCTTCAAAATTAGAACAACTTTGGCATTTTTCCATTTGCCAGGAAAGTATGACAAATGAAAACATTTATTAAATAATTTTACCATGAAACACAAGGTACTCACTGGAAGTTTTTTGATGAGTATATAGAAAATTCCATCATCACCTGGAGCCTTCATATTTTAATCAGTACCCCAGGATTCATCAAAAATATTTTCCCATGAGGAAATATTCAGATAATCAAGAGCAACCTGATTCTCAATAGGACTAGTAAGACCCAAACTGAAATTATGGGAACTCTCAAACTGCTCAGCAAGTTTTTGAGCTTTTTCCACATTTGTTAGCAATATTTTATCACCTTCTTTGAGCGCTGGAATAGGCTTTTGAGGTTTCTTTAAAATTTTAGAGAGTTTCCAAAAAGGTTTGGAACTCGGCTCTAATTTTGACACATTATTTCCAAATTGTTTGTTCCTCAGGGCAGAGAAGCGGTTTTTAATTTGTTTTTGCAAATCTCGCCAGATAACTTTCATGGTGGGATCGCGTGTTCTTTGATATTGTCTTCTACGGATATTTTTCAGACGGATCAAAAGCTGAAGATCGTCGTCTATTATAATTGTATTGAACTTTACCTCGCATTTTGGAACTGAGACAGCTCTTGCTTCAACTATGGAAGTAGTCAGAGAGTCAAGAGCACTATCGATATCATTTTTAGTTTCCAAAGGAATATTAGGATCAAAGTTATATTCCATGAATGTTTGATATTGGTTCCAATCAGCTCTATGATAATTGAAAGCAGAACTGTTGGGATTAGAAATTATTTCTTGAGATATTTCAAAAGTTACTGGAAGGTGATCCGAACCGAAGTCAGCATGGGTAACCAATTGGCTACAAAGTTGACATGAATCAGTTAAGACCAAATCAATAGTTGAGGGATTTCTGGCAGAAGAAAAGCAAGTTGGGCTGTTTGGGTATTGGATAGTGTAATAACCCGCAGAACAATTATCAAATAGTATATTACCATTGGAATTACTTTGAGCATTATTCCACGATCGGTGTTTTGCATTAAAATCACCAATAATGAAGAATTTTGACCTATTACGGGTAAGCTTCTGTAGGTCATCCTTGAGAAGATTCTTTTGCTGACCTACGCATTGGAATGGTAAATAGGCAGCTAATAGTGTAAGTTGACCAAATTTTGTTTCAACAGAAACCCCCAAAGTTTCAAAAACTTTGGTATCAAATGAAGAAAGAATTTGATGTTTGATACGCCTATGAACAATTATGGCAACGCCACCACCTGGACTTTCAAGACGATCATTGCGGTGTACGAAATAATTAGAATCCCTTTTTATTTTATCACCTGGTTTAAGAAAAGTTTCAGTTACAACGGCAATATGCACGTTATGAACTCGTAAAAAGTTAAACAGCTCATTTTCATTATTTTTAAGAGATCGAGCATTCCAATTTAAAATATTCAGTGTCTTAATACCCATTGCTGAATTTCAGGGTCATGACAATATTGTTTGCAAATTTTATACCAGTTTGAATTGCATCAAACATGGAGTTTGTATTTAACATTCCATTAATCATGTCGATTAATGATTTCTGTAAAAAATCCATTTTTGGAGCGGTTATGCTACCTAAGTCAAAATCTTCAACATTTCTGGTAGAATTTTGGTTTCTACCGGCTGTAACGGCAGCGTAGGAAGCACCATTACCTAGCTTTACATTGCTACCAGCAGGTAAGAATTGAGCATTGAAAACTTGTGCTCTGTTTGTACTTACGGGTACATTTGTACTTCGTTGACCATTGTTAACAGCAGATAGCAGTGGAAAATTTGACGGTTGGACATTGATCGTACCTTCCGGTACGAATGTTGGATTTCCTCCTCGATGACCGTTGTTAACAGTCGAGGAATAATTACCTGGTCGGGAACGTGAAGCGGTCCCTACCTGATGCTTAGACGAGTAGATCGCTTGCGAGTCTTGCATTCCCAAAAATTGGATTTGTGGTTTCCACCACAATTCGCACATTTAAAATTTTTGGGATCCTTCACAGGACAGTTGTCCTTGGCGTGAGAGGAATCGCCACAATGCATGCATTTGGCATCCATGTGACAATTTTTCGTCCCGTGACCCCATCCCTGGCATTTACGGCACTGGGTGAGGTGTTGAGAATTTCCTCCAGTCTTCCTGAAGTGTTCCCACTTCACTCTGACATGGAGCATAAGGCTGGCTTTTTCCAATGCCTTGAGGTTATTCAGTTCATTTGATTTAAAATGAACTAAATAAAAATCGTTTGAAATCCCATTGCGAGAATCGCCAGGTTGGGATTTCTTTTTCATCTTTATCACTTGAACTGGTGTAACTCCAAGCAATTTGATAATTTCTTGTGTGATCTCATCCAGGGATTCACCACTGGCTAGACCTTTTAAGACCACCTTGAACAGACGTTCAGTTTTGGTGTCATGTGTAAAGAATTTGATGCCTCTTTGAGCAAGATACTCCACGAGAAGTTTAAATCCGATCAAGGTTTCAGCCAATACACGGCATTCACCCCGACGACCAATTTGAAAGGAAAATTTCGAATCTTTAATGAAATTCGTGAGTTCCTTACGGAGCCCATGAAAATCAGAAGTTGTTACCACAATAGGTGGAACCTTTTCTTTCCCTGCATTAATTCGGGAATGCTTCGAAGATTTTTGCCTGACTGATGGATCATTCTCATCATCAGTAAGAATATCGAATTGATTGCTCAAATCAATATTAGTAGAAGGGGAATCCAGAGATTGTCCCTTTCTTTTGCGTTTAGGCGCCATTTTCTCCAAAATGATTAGAATTTATACGTTTTCTCCTAATCAACTTCCAAGCAGATTCTACAAGAATCCGAAGGGTCAAAGAGGAATTTTCCAAATCGATATCCAAGTCGGATTACCTCGCGTAGGGTCCAGAGAAGGATCGAAAAGGAATAAGGATAAAAAATAAAACATGTGCAGGTAATGTTAAGCACTGAAAAGTGCTGTTTGATTTTGTTATAGCTTTAGGTAGCAAAAATACTTCCTTCAGCAAAAGAAAATAGAACCGCACGGCATGAGAGCTCGATGCGGACGTAAGACCAAGTATATGATCTTTCGATCACCAAGGAAAGTTCTTCCATAAGTTCTCATTTTAGCTATGAACGCTGACATTATTGAGAAAGTTGACTACTTTAAAAATCTTGGCATATATCTGGATTCTACCTTTTCGTGGGACTATCACACAAATAAGGTTGCAGGTAAAGTTTCCTCTATGTGTGGAATTTTAAGACGGGTTAGTTATTTTCTCCCACGAAAAGCTATTCTTTTTTTTCTACTTTGCACATATCCATTCTCATTTGAGCTACTTAGTCTTTTCATGGGATAGAGCTAGTAAATCAAAATTAAGAAAACTCCAAATCTTGCAGAATCGATGCGTATCGTAAGCGGTGGCTGTGACTTTTAAAGTGGTGAATGAAAACTTATGGATTTATTACAGATGAAACTTCTAGACTACAGCTGATATTTCAGCTCAATTGATTCACGGAAAAAGTGAAAGGCAAAACAAATTGTTATTCTTAACCTATATCAAGTTTCGAAAAAAAAAGTATAATATATTGAACAACAGGTTCCGAACTATTATAATACAAAAACAAAATACCTGTATCAATACGGGGGCAACCCCGGCGTAGAGGTTAACATCCATACTCCTCACGCCAAAGTCACGAGTTCGAATCTCACCCCCGGACAAGTTACGACAATACCCAAAAAATATTTGAGTGACTACGGCGGGAGATGAACCAGCCTAGGGCTGAAAATCTCGATAATCAAGGAACTAAAAAAAACTGTATCAATACAGCTCCAAGACCAACACTGGAGGCATCAGTGACAAGGACTGTTTGGTACTTAGGGTCAGAATAACTCCGTGGGGCTCGACATTCAAAAATAGACCGAATTTTGGAACCGGTTGGAAGAACGCCTTTTTCGGATAGTTTGTGTCCAAGAAATGTAATTTCTTTTTGTACACCTACATTTTTGTCCATATTCTTTCAGAACTGTTTTTTTTTTCGAACACGACGACGCTGTGAGAATGTACCGAGTATGTTTGTCCGATGTAGTGGAGCCTGTACAATAGAATGACCCCTGATACTATAGAAGGCAGATATAATATTCCCACGAAGAGTGACGACACTCATCTTGATGCGTACAGAATAATATTATCGATCGCCACAGTCATCATGGAAAACAGTAACTCAGTATGACTACTGTAATGAGAGTTCTGTGGGCAACTAAAATAGCACCGCAAATGACAACGACCGGTACGGTTGCTCTAAGCTTTCGGGTTGCTTTTCCCCTTCCCCTCTCGAGGGTGTCCCATCAAGTTCGGCAATCCTTGTTATGTGAATCCGGATTCATTCAAATATTGATGTTTTCGAGAAACAAGCCTGACTGTTCTGTCTGCGACGAAACCGTTTCCGATGCAGTGCTGAATGGGAGGCATCGTTGTGCATAGAATTTTCCTCGCTTTTGGTGCTGAACGTTGGAAAGAGGAGCCTGTTTTTTTTTCTTCTTGGCAACTTCGAAAGCACGCAGCTCGTAGCAGTCCGTGGCAGCAGCAACAAGAAAATGTGATTTTTTTTGCGATCTCGCCTCACAAGGGCTTCTGTATTTCGTATTCTGTGCAAATAAACCTAGCCCGCGGACAAAGGATGAATGAAAAAAAAATCGAGACGCTTCGTGACGAGATGGAGGCCGAAGGGAAAAGTGATTGAACTGTAGTTACGAACGCGAGACAAATATTGGGAGCGAACTTTTTGGTTGTTAATCGAAGTGGGTGAGAGAGGATTATTTGTTAAATGTTTGAACTTGAATTCAGTTGCAGCATCCATCTTTCCCACTGACAATCAAATAAGTCATGGCAAGCTGCGAGTGAAATCCCTTCTTCCTTCCCAATTTACGGGCATTTTTCCACCGCCCGAACCCTTTCCCAAAAACCATTGGAAATCGAATCCAGTAGAGATGCACTGCTGAAACTAAACGAAAAAAAAAATGTATCGTGTAGGATTGACTGAGCTGTTACAAACCGGAAAGCTGTAGCAACGAAAAAAAAAGTAGTCCCGTTACCGGAATTTATCGAAACTTTTAGCGAAAAAAAAAGGGTAAGAACGCAAGTCGTGTGCCATCTGCAGAATGCCTTTCGGCACGGTAGTTTCGAGCAAGTTTTCTTCCGTAACCTCTGACCTGGAGGCCTCGTTGTTGCCAGCGTCCTGTAAAAGTGGATCTGGTCCTGGTTCCGCTGGAGGGGTGACGAACGGTTTTTTTTTTCCATCTCGCCATTCACCCCCTGCCAACGTTATCGTAGGATTGGGTGTTCATCGAAATTTATCTTCCAGCTTTTGGCACTTTTTTTTTCTCTCCTGGCCGGTGGTGGTTCTTCCTGTTTTGAAGAGGGGATTTTTTTTTCCGGATAGGGCGGTGGTTCATCTTGGATGGAGAGATATGGACAACTGGACTCGATGGGTGGACACGCGACTGGAGGTCGTTTCATGATTTCGAACATCTGCCGGATACGATGGGAATCGAGGGACGGTAGATTTTTGAGTCAGGAAAAAATGGCGTTGTAGGATGCTGTTGGAATCAGGCATTGACAGAGAGTTGGTTGGAATTTGCAGATTTGTGCATCTTCTATTTCTATGTACACAATTTCACAACGATTCCCTCCTTCGTCATACACGTAGGTTTCAACAACTATCACCAACCTGGAAGGTCGTTAAAATGATTGATGATCCGTCGTCGGTCGGCGGACCCCCTCCAAGTCGGGCCGCTTCAGGCCGGTAATGTGTGGCCTTTGCTCGGTCAAGGATTCTTCCCTTAAGATATATGCCTTTTTTCATGATCATCAAGACGAATGACTTCGCCGGTTAGGTCAGGAACGTTTTTGGTTCGCTTTCCGAGGCCGACTAAAAGAAATGGTTGGGTACAGGGAAGGCATAAATCAAACTTTTACGACACTTTTCAGGGTTGGATGGTTGTCCATTTTTGCACTCGTTCTGAAACCTCGATGGCAATAAGTGCTGTGTGGGATTTGGATGCAAAGAGTTGCCTATTAGAATGTCAGTACAAGCATTAGGGTGCCAAAAGAAAGTATGGGGAAAAACAAAAATTCCAGCGAATTTCAAAAAACATTGCTCACAAGTTCCACTACCTCAAAATATGACCAAATGCAAAATTTGAGCTCAATCGGACTCAGGGGTGCCTCTAATCGATCAAAGTTTTGAGATTTTTACCAATGAAAATTTTCAAAGAGTACCGAAAATTGAAAATCTAAATTTGTTTTTCGATGCCAAATGACTTTAAAATGAACAGCACTTCGAGATCAGATGTTGTATTGGTTTTTTTTTTTTTTTAAGAAAACGGGTTTTCTCTTTTTTTGGGAATTTGGGAAATTTTTGGGACAGAAGATGAAATTTTTTTCTCCATCGAATTTCAAAACCAACATTTCGCAAACGTTTTGTCAGCCCAAATGACATTAAAAAACATTAAATTTCGAGATCTGATGTAATATTAGAAATCTCTTTTAATTTGTTGTTATTGAAAAAATCTATTTCTTTTTGGAAAATTTTCAGAAGATGATTTTTTCAGCGAATTTCAAAGACCGACACAGCGCAAACGTCTCGTCAGACCAAAATATACCCCTGTGCTAAATTGGCTTAGGGGTGCCTTTAATCCATCAAAGTGTTCCCAAGAGGGATAAACTGAAAAATCGAGAACCTACATTTTTTTTCGATGTCAATTGACCTGAAAATACATAAAACTTTTAGATGTGATGTTATATTGGAAATCCCTCTTAAATTTTGGAAAATTAATCCATAATTTCATTTCTTGCCACTGGGAAATTATCGGGGCAAGGAATTATTTTTTAGGTAACATCTAGGGGTGAGACAGCTCTACTCTGAGTTGCTTTGATGCACCGAGTAACTCGCGAGTAACTCAATATAGCTTAAAATCGAATCATTCTTCATCGGTTCGTATCGGCTGCCAGGGTTTCGAAAAGTTTGACTTCCAATTTGTTTGGAGAATTTGTGGACATTCTGCTAATGGCAATAGAAGATGGCACAACGGTGAGCCCTATTCCACGACTATGAGGGTTCAGGGAATGTTAAATATGTAATACGTTCCAAAGCACCAGTTCATAGTCTGGCCGTCTGGCGGAATTATGCTGCATTAGCAAATAGCAGGTCAAGCCAAAACTGATGGGTTTATTCAAAGTATGGCTTAGTTGGAGACATGAAAAAAGCTTCTTCTCGGAAAAGGGCAAACCTTACACGAATAATAGTAAATACGATATCAAATTGAACGAGCATATCAGATATGTAGTTTGAGTAGGTTAAATAGAGAAAATTAAAAACATTGAAAATTGCTCGGGTCCAATTGAGCACGCTCATGTACTAGCGTCGGTTATTTTGTCAGCTGCTGTGCAAAAACAGAGAGAAAACAAATGACAGTGCTCGCTCGCTGAGCAACGATGGTTACTCGAGGTCCCTCAAAAGCAACTCTGAAATTGCACGCGATGAGAAGCTGTCTTGCCCCTTGGGTAACATCGGAAATTGAAATTTGTTTTTCGATGCCCAAATGACTTAAAAATACATAAAACTTCAAGATCTGATGTTATATTTAAAATCGGTTTTTTTTTTTGGGAAAAATCGGTTTATTTTGAGGATGGGAAATTTCCAGAAGATGATTTTTTTTTCATCAAATTTTAAAAATGCATTAAACTTTGAGATCTGATGTTATATTGGAAATCTTTTTTCTTGTTTCGATTTTTTTTGGGACTGGGAAAGTTTTAGAATATGATTTTTTTTTCATCGAATTTCAAAAACCAACATTGTGCAAACGTTTCGTCAGCCCAAATGACTTAAAAACACATAAAACTTCCAGATCTGTGTGTGTGAGTCCAATCTAACACCCATCGGCCGACAATGGTATTATGGAAGAAATCTGTTTACAACAATCATTCAAGTGACCATTGGAAGCAGCTTTAATCCGGGAGCTAGAAAGTGATAGCTCTACTGCAGATCCAGCAACCCATTTCAGAATGTCTGGAGAGTAACGCCCATTCCGAGGTTACTTTCACATACAATAAGCCCCGCATGTAAACATTACCGATATCATTTGGATAAGGGCACTGGAACACACTTCCAGATTTGGAAATTTTAAATTTCCTAACCAGGCACGTATTTAGTATTATTTGAAAATAAGTGTTTGTTATATAGCTATAATCAGATAGATCTCACCCATGTCCGCCTCCTCAATCACACTATCTTGTTTATTCGTAAAAATAAAAATTTTCGACGTTGATTCGTAATTTCATGCACTCGCGATTATATATGCGCAAAAATTAACGTTTCTAAACCGCCCGCTAGATATGCAACCTGCATAGCAAAATTCTGTACACCCCGTGGTGAATGCACCTAAAATTATGTGCAAGCTTTTCACCTGCCCATGCGCGTTGTTTTCGTTTGTTGCTTCTGACCAGCAAATGGCCGTTCTCTACATTGCACTAGTCTTCTTTTTTTTTCACTCCACACTCTGCCAATAATGCAATTCCCCGCTATGAGACGACTCTATTTGGGATCTGATGTTACATTGGAAATCCTCTTTAATTTTTAGGAAAAAAAAATCGATATTTAGGCTGGGAAATTTTTAACAGATGAACTTTTTTTCATCGAATTTCGAAAATTTACATTCCCAAACGTTTATTCGTTCCATATGATCTAAACACTCATTAAACTTCAAGATCTGGTGTTATATTGGAAATGCTTTTCATTTTATTTTTTTGTTTTTTTTGGAGAAAATCGATTTATTTTAGGACTGAAAATTTTTCGAGCGATGTTTTTTTTCATCGAATTTCAAAAATTTACATTGCGCAAACGTTTCGTCAGCCCAAATGCCTTAAAAATACATAAAACTTCGAGATTTGATTTTATATGGCAAATCTTTTTTAATTTTTTGAAAACAATCAATTTTTTTAAGATTGGGAAATTTTCAAAAGATGAAATTTTTTTCATCGAATTTTAAAAACTGACCTTGCGCAAACGTTTCTTCAGCTCATATGACTTAAACATACATAAAACTTAGAGATGTGATGTTATACAGGCAATCTTTTTTCATGTTTTTGAAAAAATCCATTTATTTTGGGACTGGTAAATTTTCAGAAATCGAATTTTTCTTCTATCGAATTAAAAATACGACATTGAGCAAACGTTTCTTCATACCAAATGACTTAAAAATAGATAAAATTTCGAGATCTTTTTATCAATTTCATTTTGGAAGTGGGAAATTTTCAGGAGATGATTTTTTTCTTCGAATTTCAAAATCCGACATTGCGCAAACGTCCGTCTGAATGACTTAAAATGCATCAAACTTCAAAATCTTAAATATTAAAAAAATTAAATTAAAAATCCTTTGTTTTAAATCGGATGTTTTTGGAACTGGGAAATGCTTAGAAGATTAAATTTGTTTTCATCGAATTTCAAAAACCAACACTGCGCATACTTTTCGTAAGTCCAAATGATTTGAATATACGTAAAAACGAGATCTGATGTTATTTTGGGAACCATTTTTTGTTTATTTATGGAAAAAATCGTTTATTTTAGGACTGGGAAATTTCTTACAATGAGGATTTTTCCATCGAATTTCAAAACCTGACATTGCGCAAACGTTTCGTCACCCCAAAATATGACCATATGTCAAATTTGGTCTCAATTGGGCATGGTTTAGGTGTTCCTTTAATCGATCAAAGTTTAGACATTTTATCGATGAAAATTTTCCCAAAAGGGACCAAAGGAAAAATCGAAAGCCGAAATTTGCATTTCGATACCAAATGACAGAAATACATAAAACTTCGAGATCTAACGTTGTATTGAAAATTCTCTTTTATTTATTATTTTGCCAAAACCAATATTTTCCCCTTTTTGGACTTTTGGGACCAAGGGAAATTTTCAGAAGCCATTTTTTGCCAAATCTGACATTGCGCAAATGTTTTGTCTGTCCAAAATATGCTCCTTTGCAAAATTTGAGCTCAATCGGACATAGTTTAGGGATTTCTGTAATCGATCAAAGTTTTGATGTGTTTATCCATGAAAATTTACCAATCCTGTTTTATTTTTTGAAAACAATCTATTTTTTTTTAGGTTGGGAAATTTTCAGAAGAGGAAATATTTTTTCATTGAATTTCAAAAACTGACATTGCGCAAACGTTTTTTCTGCCCATATAACTTAAACATACATGAAACTTTGGGATATGATGTTATTTGGGATATCTTTTTCATGTTTTTGGAAAAATCCAATTATTTTGGGACTGGGAAATTATCAAAAGATAATTTTTTTTCCATCGAATTGAAAATACTACATTTTGCAAACGTTTTGTCAGCCCAAATGACTTATTTTATTTAAATATTGCAATTCCAAACATTTTTTTTTCAGTATTTTTGATTTATTTTTTTTTAGAAACTTCGTATTGATTTTTTTTTTAGAAATTTGTGGGCATTTTTTATTTTCATGGAAGTGATTTTATTTTTCGTAACATAAATTTATTTTTCAAATTTATAAAAATTTTTTTTTTTTTTTTTTTTTTTTTTTTTTTTTTTTTTTTTTTTTTTTTTTTTTTTTTTTTTTTTTTTTTTTTTTTTTTTTTTTTTTTTTTTTTTTTTTTTTTTTTTTTACCGTACATTGCGCAAACGATTCGTCACCCTTTAAAATATGACCTATACCATTATAAAAAACCGACATTGCGCAAACGATTCGTCACCCTAAAATATGACCCTATGCCAAATTTGGAAAATTTGGGCTCAATTGTGACTCATAGTCTAGAGGTGTTCCTCATAATTGATCAAAGTTTTGGACATTTTCTCCTTTATGCACATGAAATTTTTTTTATTTTTTTTTTTCCCAAAAAGGGACAAAGGGATTCCACAGGAAGAAATCGAAAGCCGAAATTTGTATTTTCGATACCAAATGGACAAAAATTCAGGTATAGATTTCGAGATCTGTTTTTTTTTTTTTTTTTTTTTTTTTTTTTTTTTTTTTTTTTTTTTTTTTTTTTTTTTTTTTTTTTTTTTTTTTTTTTTTTTTGAATAGTATGGATTAAGAAATTCTCTTCTATTGTATGTTTTATTTTTTTTGCAAAGTTGATATTTTCTCATTTTTTGGACTTTTTTTTGGGGCCAAGGAATTTTTAGTTGGGCTCTAAGGTTTTGAAGATTTTCTTTAAAGCTTTTTTTTTTTTTCATCGAATTTCATTAAAGTTTTTTTTTTTTTTTTTTTTTTTTTTTTTTTTTTTTTTTTTTTTTTTTTTTTTTTTTTTTTTTTTTTTTTTAATAGACCCAATACGGTTCTTATAGCCCGACATTCCATCCATATCCGCCGGATGTTCTCGTCTTCAAGAAGTAACATCGAATTCGTCATTGAACCTACCCAAACGGGAAAATGGAAGTATCAGTGTTCTAGAATAGTGATAGTCCAAATTGGAAAGCTAATTCAACACCGTGGGGGTGGCGATACCCGAACTTATTGTCATTGCAAACCCCAATCCGATACGCCTTACAGTAAAACCAAATACACTGACATTTTTCACAAACCGACCAAATTTTGATATCCGATCCAGTTTGCAAGTGGATCAATAAACGAATCCGCTATAAGTGTTTTAACTTTTCGTGGTTCAAAACATTTGTCAGTCATATTGAGTTTTTCTAAGAAAATGTATAACTGGTAACAGCATAACAGCAGACTATCTGCTCAATAACTATCGGGACAACAAACCTTGGTGCGTTCTTACTCGGTGTATTCGTTACCAGGTGAACAGAAATACAGAAATCGAATGAAAATCCAATTAAACTTTTCGTCTTCCAAATTGCCGATTAGTTTTTCACTTCAATATGCCGATTCAAAGATACCATAAACTATTCGAATACATCCTCAAGAGTATGTTACTGCAACAACAATAAAAAAATTAATGTTTACTAAATGTTTATTTACTCCAATTCATTCAAGCTTAATGGGTTATTGTGATCTCGAAGCTGGCGCTTTGATATTCTAAGGTTGCTTTTGCTTCCTCCTCCTCATCATCATCACTATCTGTATCCGAAAAGCATAATCTGCTGTGCGCTAAAAGAATCACACCATGATTTCCCGTATAAAGCAACACATTGCATCTGATACTGGTATTTAAAGGAATATCCTTCTTTTTCACTGATAAAATAATCGATTTTTTTTGGCCATTGTGAAATTAATTTGTTTATGTCTTGTTTGATAGCAAGTTTTCGAAAATCTACGACGTGATTTGTCAGAAATCTACTACTACAAAGATTTATAATTTATCGACCAGTCGAAACGCATACATAATGCCGAAACATTTTCGAGTCGACTTTCAAAACAATCGAATTTCCAGAACTCGATTCGAATTGCGCAACTGATGCCCCTCCTTCAGCATAAAATATTCCCCTCTGCCAAATTTGGGCTTAATCGGACGTAATTTAGGAATGTCTCTAATCGATCAGAGTTTTGACATTTTACCTACGAAAATTTTCTTACGAGGGATCAAAGCAAAAATCAAAAATGGAAATATGTTTTTCGATGCCAAACGACTTTTAAATACATTAAACCCTTATCTTATATTTAAAGTTTTTTTTTTGGAAAAAATTTTTTTTTTTTGAACTGAGAAATTTTTTGACAATGAAACTTTTTTTTCATCGAATTTCCGTAACCGACATTGCGCAAACGTTTCGTCAGCTCAAAATATGACCCTATACAAAACTTCAGCTCAATCGGACATAATTTAGGGGTGCTCAAATCGATCAAATTTTAACATTTTTTCCCTTGAAAATTTTCCCAACAGGAGAAAAATCGAAAATCGAAATTTGTTTATTGATGCTAAATGAATTTAAAATACATAACATATTGATATCTGATATTAAAATTTCAAAATCTTTATATATCAAATAATTGATTTTTTCTCTATTTTGAGACTGGGAAATTTTGAGAAAATGAAATTTTATTTTCGTCGAATTTCATTACGCAAACGTTTCATCAGCCCAAAATATTCTCCTTCGTGAAATTTGAGTTCAAGCAGACATGGTTTAGGGGTGCCTCTAATCGATCAAAGTTTTGTCATTTGTACCCATGAAAGTTTTTCCAAGGGGGAAGAAATTATAAATCGAAAATCGAAATTTGTTTTTCGATGCCAGTTGACTTAAAAATACATAACACATTGAGATCTGATGTTATATTAGAAATCCGTTTTTTTTTTTGGAAATAATCGATTTTCTCATTTTTTGGGACTTCGAGAAATTTTTGAGACTTTTTCAGAAGATGAAATTTTTTTTCATCGAATTTCAAAAACCGACATCGCGCAAACGTTTTCGTCCAAAATATATCCCCATGCAAAATTTTAGCTCAATGGACAATGATTTAGGGATGCCTCTAATCGATAAAATTTTTGAGTTTTCTGGAACTTTGAAAACTTTCGAGTTTAAATTGATTAACTTGCTAGGGAATGTTCATTAAAGTGTTTTAATTCCTGATATATTACCCTAAACATCATCTTTTAATTGATGTGTGACATTTTTTTGGGGTTTCAATTAGGGTGGCACTCTTAGTCCCAAAAATTTTCTAAAAAAAAATAGATTTTTTCCACAGATTTTTTTCCAAAATAACATCAGATTTTGAAGTTTCATACAGTTTTAAGTAATAGTTTTCTCATATCTATAAGGGTTTTTTTTGAAAATTTTCAGGGGTAAAAATGTCAAAGCTAGGATTGGCACCGATTGTGTTCGAATTTAGCACCCTATTAACCATGCTGATGCATTTGAAATATTAACCTATCAGTTTGAAAGTATCACTTTGAACATCTTATCGAATCTCGTTCCATCCCACGACAAATGCCGTTCGATCAACCGTTTTGGTGTCTTTCCACCGTGACCCAGCGGCGGTTTCGCTTCTGACTTAATTGTACGGTTTCATCATAGCCTATAATCACTATCTGCAGCAGCCCCATCGAATGCAATCAACTGCCTCAACTGCCCAGCTTTTTCGTCGTTTCATCATCAGCATCATCACAATCATCATCCCCATCAACACCACCGCAGCACCGTCTCTTGGCGTCATCGCCATGCTCTTTTAATTTCTTTTGTTCTCGTACCCTTCCCGGAGATCTGCCCGACTCGACTGGCTGGATGCGCGGTGTTCCTTCGGCTCAGGTTACGAACGACACTTAGGAAACACAGCAGGGCCATCCCTTTTCCACCTCTCCGGGCAACGACGAGCGTGCGCGCGCCCTGTTGGCTTATGATTAAATCGTTTAAATCGGTTTCCTTTCCATGGTTTTCGGATCGGCGCAGCAATACAACTTTGAAGACGCACTCAAACTGGTTTTGGATTGGCCGGGTTCTCGAGTGCGCCGAAGCCTACACTCAACGCGCGTTTGTAGTTGCGGTGCCACTCTTCTCGATTCGAAGAGAACCGCAAAAAAAATGAAACGACTGCCTGTCTGTTTGCCCGCTTACCTGGGAGAAGGTGAAACAATCAAAAAGCTGAAAGGAAAACGGCTTTACACACCTTGCGAAATATTCCGGCCGGTGGGGCGGAAGATGCGTGAAGGAGGAAATTGCATCCGACATACGGTCGCACATACCTGCAGTGTAACAGCAGCAGTCTCGATCTTTTGTTGTTGTGTTTAAGGCTAAAAAAACGTGAATACTTCGAATAGCCGCTCGCTGCAGAGGAAGTGGAAAAATGGAGCCCACTTGGCATTTTTGACCATTTACGGTGCCGTCGTCCGATCTCAGAATTTACTCAATCCGCGTCCATTGTTTGGATCTCCGGTGAGCAAAACGATTTAAGTTGGAAGTTTTTTTTTTCTCCACTCGGCTTTATTCATTCCCGATGCCGATTTTCAAATTTCAACATGGCGACCATCGCAGCCAATTGCCTTCAAAACTTATTATATTTCATTAGCATTCATCCCCCTTGGCAGCATGTTTTCGTTATTCATTAAAGTAACCCACGGGAGCGTCCCCGTTTTAGACACGACACACAGTCATACGGGAAGCAGCTGCCTGCCCCTCTGCACCGCCACCATATGTGCGTGTGTGAGTGTGTGTGTGTGTGTGTGTGTGTGTGTGTGTGTGTGTGTGTGTGTGTGTGTGTGTATTTGACAAGCTGAATAACCTTGCCCTTTGGTGTCACCCGCCATCCATCCGTGGCAACAACCCTTGTTCGAGACGTGGCGGCATACTTTCTCCTGGTCCTACCTCGACGTTTGAAAGCCATATCTTGTTTGATTACCGCTCCTGTGGGATCCGGTAGGGCCTGCTCTCGGTAGGAGTTAATTTATGCAGCTCGTTCGCCGGTGTTTTTTTTTCTGTGGGATTCAAGGGCTGATTGCACTGAGGCTGGATGGCAGGATGTGTATTGTGGGTATTTTTTTGTGGTTATTTAGTGTTTGATGGCGTTGGGCTGTTAGTTGCCAAGGATTTGAAATTACTGCCTGTTTTAGGAACAGTGCGTAAGATATAGTATTTTACAGAATTTTCTTCTGATTCCTGTTTTATTAACGCTCTGTGTCAAGAGGAAGTCAGCAAAACAAAAAAAAAAAAAAAATACGAAGATTTATTTTTAAGACTGAGGAAGGACTTAATCCCACAAAGGGGATACTAACTAGACTATTTACTTAAAAATTTTTCTTGTACAGGGTGTGACAGGAAAATTGCGAAAATTTATGTTATTTCTTTCAAATCCCATTTTCAACTACTCCAAGCAATAATATCAACATTTTCGAGTTCAGTTATCTCAGGTCCTTTCAATCTAATTTACTCGATGTGTCCTCTTTTTTTTTATCAATGACATTCTTAAGACGCCACCGGAAGCTAGAACACGCCTTTCGAACGTATCACTCCGACTCCAGGGTCTTCTCCCTAGGGTGAGTCATTTTGCAGGTTTGTGCTTCAACATACGCCCAAATCGAATAATTCAACGGGTTAAGGTCCGGACTGTTAGGGGGCCACAAATCTTTCGGCCAAAACTTCATGTTTTCCTTCAGTCATCGTTGGGTTCGGTTTGGCGTGCGATATGGCACTCCATCCTGAAAGAAGTTGGCCTAGCACCAATGGAAACAAGCGGTATTTTCAAACCGTTGGACGCCACCAAGCCAAACATCATAACCACCACCCTTTGTTTGATTTGGAACTTAAACATCAGTTTCTCCGGAACACGCTCAAGTTTTTTCAGTGAAATGAGTGAAACTTCCCCGTGTAATCGACTGACCCAACCGGATATCTCCAGGATTAGTCGGTGGGTCCACTAACCTTTGGTAGAGTTATTCCATTCCCTCTGCCACTTGACCATAAATGCGGCTCTAGTGGTCTTACGGATACCTCGTTGTTCAAAGCACTCTACGTCCTCTTTTATGATTATGCGGATGGACATCATCCCCGCTAGGATGCAGACTGCGTCGCGTGACAGTACGTTATGCGCTAACCACTCTTAGGCACACTAGCCTGTGCGTACTTCCGATCTTGCGAAGGTAGCTCTACCTAAGTGAAGACTACTTGATAACCTCTCCAGCACCTTACCCGTCGTATCCAACAAGCATATCGGACGGTCTGCCGATGGATCACCCGGTGGATTCCCTGTCTTCGGCAGCAATACTAGTGTCTGGCGTTTCCAGGCGTCCGAAAAGACGTCCTCGTCCAGGCATCTTTGCATCACCACCCTGATTATTTTGGGACCCAGCAGAATAGCCGTCTTGTTTGTTCACCTTTAGCAACTTTCCTATCACAATGAGTACATTATTCGTAACCGTCGCCTCGTCATTCGTATCATCGCCCACGTGATTGCGGGTGTTCGGCGATCCCGACCATCCTTCCACCACCATGACAGAGTTATGGTCTGGGATACTGGAACGCTGGTCATGGGACAAGTCTACGGGTATGGGAGGAGAGGAACTTGGGTCGTGGGGTGGACAGAGTTCCTCAATGGCCACCTTCGGCAGCTCTGGTGACTGCTCGGTTAGGCCGGTGCACCTTTAGTTTCGGCAATTACCACCCGATAGGCGTCACCGGCGGGTTAGCAAAGGATTTCGAACACAGACCCTCGAAACAGGCGCGTCTGCTAGCCTTTATGTCCCTCTTTAGGGCGGCCTTGGTGGTGGCTAGCGTCACTCGACGCTCCATTCTTTCGGAGTCCGACCGTGCTCTCTGCATCTTCCTTCTTGCGCGGAGGTAAATTCTACGGAGGTCGGCGATCGACTCTGTCCACCAATACACCGGACATCTCCCATCCCTAAGTTTGACCTTCCTAGGTATGGTTGCATCGCACACGCGTGTGAGTACCGCTACGAGTTGATCGCCGCACGGGTCCTGAGTTTCGCGTACGTTCTGTTCCCTCTCAAGCGCGTCTCTAGATGTCTAGATGTCCTCCATCTGCGGTTGAATGGAATGAATGCTCTTCCTTCTGCGCGCTGCATAGTATTGTGGACGATACTATAGCGAAGTGTCAAGTTGTCGTCAGCTCAGGGCCCTCCAGTTGTTCGACAGCCCAGGGCTGCAGATCGTCACATCGATGATCGACTCCGCTCCATTTAGGCGGCTGCCCCACTCCCCCAGCGCCCAGACTTTGAAGTCGCCCGCTATTACCAACGGATTTCGGCCAGTTGAGTTAGCTCTGTTGTCATCCGATCAACCATTTTTAAAAACTGGTCAATCGACTATCTTGGTGGCGCATAACAGCTGCAGAAGAACACTCCATTCACCTTTCCAACCGCGAAGCCCTTGTTTGAGGTAGACACATCCTGCTGAACCGGGAACTTGCCCGTCGTCTATAATGCCACCATATTGGACCTATCCTCAACCCAGTTGCTTTTACCGGCCGGGATGCGATATGGGTCGGATAGTATGGCGATATCCGTTGCCAATTCGCGAACAGCCTGACACAGCAGCTGCTGAGCTGCCTCAAAATGGTTCAGGTTTTTGTTGGGTTACCTGCACTGTGATTAGCTGCTTGGTTTACCCTTCCCAAGTAACACAAAACTGTCATAAATGATTATGACTTAGTTAGGTCACATTGAAGTTAATATTACTGATTTGCAATACGTGTGCTGCTAGGGTTGTAGGCCGGGCACTTAGGGCCTCCCGTGACGTGCTTGTCATCTGGTTTCCCAGAGCACGTCTCACATTTGCGGGGCTCCTTACAGTCGCGAACCTTGAGGCCTTTTCCTCCGTACCTTCTGCATAAGCCGCTCTTGTGACACTTGACGCGAGCCTTCGGCGGCTGGTGCACACTCCGGGGGAAACGGACCACCCCACCTTGAATTTCGCCACTTTTAGGGCTGGGTTCGCGGCTGCTACTGCAAGCCGTATCGTTGCCACTTGGGTCCCAAGTAGACCCTTTCGCAGCCGTATGGCTGTTGTGACTACCTCGAACCCACACTGGGCCTTGATGGCCCAGCGGTTTCACTAGCCTCCGTTAACTCGTCCAGGTTTTTACACTGGATCACTAGCGTGGCTAGGGCGGGCACTTCCATTCCCGCTCTAAAAGCTTGTTAGGCCAGCTTTTTATAGGCTGGGCCTTTCAGCTTTGTGTCCTTTTTAAGCTCTAGGATCGGTTCACTGGTGTGGGCACGGTGGATACTTCGTACATCGGCTTCCAGATTCGCGTGCTTAGTATCGCCGTACATCACTTTGTGGGCCTCGGAGTGCTTAGACTCTGGCTGTCTTCACGATGAGCCGCAGTCTCCACTTCCGTTTATTTGACTTTTCGTTTTTGGCTCTATCTCCCTTTTTTTTTTTTCGGATCTTGTTCCAGGGATTTTCCCTGCCTCTTGAAGGGTCGTCCCTCGTATCCTTCTTTTCGCTCTTCTCAGTAACTGAGGGTAGGGGGGTGGGGTCTCCCACGGTGACGAATGCATCCGTTTGCGTGTGCTTGCAGGCCGACTCTCCATAGCTCGGATGAGCCCAGGCGCATCCATGACCTCTATGGTTTTCCCAAAGACACCTGCCTCCGACGCCGTCGCGCTTCCGTACGTGTTGGATACACCGCCAAATCCTGCCTTCTGGCTAGGCGGCGATCTGACTAGACCTTTTCTGGCGAACGAGTTCACCTCGTCTTGCTGTTTCGTTTCATTTGGTGCTTGTGGCTCCATGCTGTTGGGATCCCTTTCAGCCGCTATCCACACCCACGTTGAGTAGTCGCCATAGTGATCCCGTGGTTATCTATGCAAACAGGGAGGCCATGCGAGGGTTGACAAGGGCCTTCATGGGAAATGATCAACAAGGCGATTTACGAGGTCTTCATAGACCTTATGAGTTGGTCAAGCTCCATGGAACATCATTGCACAATTATAGTTATATTACAGTACTCTCAGAATATCTACGGTACTCCAAACTATTCTTGAGTTCCGATAATAATATTCTACAATATTATCACGGATATTTACAATATCTCGACCGTATATATGCGTTGTAAAGCTTCATGGAACATCAAAGCACCGTTATAGCCGTATGAGTTGGTATGTCTTAAAAGGTCTAATGAAGTTTTTTCTCACCCACACGTACAGTGGAGACATCGTAAATGGCCTTGTTGATCATGTAGAACATCTAGATCTAAACTCAACGGTACTGAAGCCACGGTGCTAGCAAGACACCATTCCGATGAAAGAAGTTCAGCTGCTACCAGAACTGAGCGCAAACTTGCTCTCTGTGAGCCAAATTGTGAAGAAGGGGCTCACCGTGATTTTTGCGAACGACGGATGTAAAGTGATGGCGACATTATTGTGACCGGAGACCATGACTACAATCTCTTCAAACTGGTTGGTCTGTACTCTGCCAGGCTATAGGCCATCGAGTCCGGAACTTGTAATATTCCTTGCTCGCTATCGTTCGCCCACCAGCCTGGCAGACCAGCTAGGCGTCCACTACGGCCTAGGAGGGTGACCCGGGCATAGGCCATCGGGTCCAGGACTTGTAAATTTGTTCACCCCTCCCAGCGTGGCAGAGCAGCCAGGCGTGCACTACGGTCCAATACTCTGCCAGGCCATAGGCCAAAGGAATAAGGTTTGACATAGGAGGTTGGGCCACTTGAATATCAAGAGCATTCGGCAAATGGCCGAAGGTTTGGTCGATGGCGTGAAGATCAACGGAGATAACCATGGGGACTGCAAAGTGGGAGCAAAGTAGGCGTCCCTTCAGCAAACAAGGCTTCCGTGCTGATGAGAAACTTGGCGTCGTTCACTGCGGTCCGATGGAGTTATGGTGGAAGTCGGTATTATCTTGTCTTTGTAGACGATAAATCTCGGCATATGGGGTATACTTACTGAAACGAAATTGGAATCGCCAGTTTTGAAGGCATTCAAGCATTGCCACGCGATGTCGGAACGAAAATCTGGTTTAATGCTCAAGGTGCTGTGGACTGATAACGGGAAGGAGTACGTAAACCGAGGAATTGAAGGCTACTTGAAGCAGCATGGCGTACGGGATCAAACAACGAACAACTCCGGAGCAGAATGGCATGGCAGAGCGCGTCAATCGATCTAGCATGGAGCGTGCTCGCTGCATGTTATTTGAAGCAGAATTAACAAAATGGGTTTTGGGGGGAGGCGGAAAGACCACTATTCGTGAACCGTTCGCCAACTCACGGTCATGACGTCACTCCAGAAGAAGCATGGTGCGGCAAGATGCCAAATCTGTTCGGAACCAATGCGATGGTGTTCATTCCGAAGCAGAAGCGAAGGAAGTGGGACTGCAAATCTCACGAGTGCATGCTGGCTGGTTTCGACGAAGACACGAAAGGATGAAAGGGTACAGGCTGTACGATCAAAAGTCAAGGCGTATTTTCAACGAATCGAAACTTGGTCCGGTTCAAGCGGTGCAAGATGTCCAACGAGTTCGCACGCTGATCCAGCCAAATTTCGAGGAGGTCGTTTCAATATCGGCTGAGGTTGATGAACAGCGATCACAATTTGAAGAGCCTGAAGAAGATGAGGACGATTTTTTCACGGACTACGAGACCAATGATCCGAATGAATGATCTAAGATACCAGCGATGAGTTGCTAGCGACGAGAATGACGGTTTTGTGACAGGTGTTGAGGCGCAGTGGTCGGGAGCACAAACTTCCAGGCAAGTATGATAGTTTTCATGCACCGGGCAAAGGTCAGCCGCATATCAATCCCCCACATAAATCATCCGATGAAACCAATACAGGAGGAGCGCCGATGATCCGATGACACACCTGGAGGCATTGTCGCGGGACAACTCCGAACGCTGGAAGACGGCCATGCGAGAGGAATACGACGCGCTGGTCAACAATGGAACCTGGACGTTGACGGAACTATCGCAGGGCAGGACGGACATAAAATGCAAGTGAGTTTTCAAGACGAAACACGATGCAAGTGGAAACGTGGATCGATGCAAGGTCGGCTTGGTGATCAAGGCCTACTCACAGCGAAAGGGGTGGACTACGACTAAACCTACTCCCCTGTGGTTCGTCACAGTTCACTGCGGTACCTCTTAGCGTTCGCGGCCAAGTTCAATTTGTGGGTCGATCAGATGGATGCCGTCACCGCGTATCAACAGGAAAATCTTGAAGAGGAAATTTTCATGGAACAACCGCCATGTTTCGTGAAACCCGGAGGACGTCCACTAGTGTGTTACTGGAAAAGGCACTCTGTGGTCTCAGGCAATCCAGTAGGGTCTGGAATATCAAGCTGGACGCAGCATTAAAAAAGTTGGGCCTTATACAGTCCGAGTATGACCTGTGCCTGTATTACTGGATCCAAGATGGGAAGATCGTGTTCGTTGTGGTGCGCTAATATACTCAAACGATTAAGCTTTGAAGAGCGGCCTCAAGACGAAGCTCAGCAGTACATTTCGGATGAAAGATTTGCGACCTGTGGTGAGCTGCAAAGGGGCATCCGTGTCACCCGAACGGAAGGTTCAGTGTTGCTAGACCAGGAAGCTTACATCGATTCCATCTTGCGTCGATTCAACATGCAGGATGCAAAGGCTGTTGCTACTCCGATGAACGCTGCTGAGAAGCTTATGAAGACTACAGAAAAGGTTGATGCGTAAAAATACACAGAACACTGTTCAAACTGTCTAGATGTCTAGATGCAAAACAAAAGCTGTATTAATTTTGAGATTTTACACTGTTTCAAGGTGCGGTTTTTACCGTGAATGAACTTTGTGCCAGAAATTGTTGCAGTTCAAAGTTAGTCCTTCAGAAACTTTTTGTGAACCTTTAAGTTGGATGTACATAGTTGATAATTGATTCTGCTTCCATGTGTCAGTTTAATCAGCAAGAAATTCCCCCGAAACTTAATTTGAACCAAATGTGAACTTACGAGTTCGTTTATCAAGTAAAATTTAAACATTAGCTTGGTTGGACTCAGTAGCTATAATCGGCCTAACGGCCTTTGCAGAATCTTCTTGCTTAACACCTTCCAATTACCTATCGCTTTACTACACCTGCTGGCCTGAATCGTTTTTTACATGGCACTTATCTCCGCCGTTAGGAGCCCATAACAAATGGCTTAATCGAAACGCATAAATGTCCTCATAAAAGGGGATATTAAATCGAAACCCAGGCACTCCAAGCGATGCAAACTGAGCACCGATTTGTGCGGCTACGATGAAAAAGCCTACTCCATTTTTTGCTCTTCCCAGTGCCCTGGTCGCTATGTAAATATCGAACTGGCCCCGGACCGGAACTGGACCGAGCATCGCATCCGCTCTGTGTTCAGAGCCATGGTACGTTGTATGTATCCCTATGTTTGAACATGCCTGAGAGCATGCTTTAATTTTCCTTGGTTGGAACTGCTCCGGTATGAACAAGCTGCCTCCACAACGAGCATTCGTTCCCCACAGCCTGTACACAAATTGCCTCGTCGAAAACTGAAACTGCTATTCAATAGATCACAAATTTTCCACCTCTCATCCCTGCTCTCATCTGGGTACCTAATTAAATTCTCGCATGCTCTCAGTATCATAATGGCAATGTATGGCCCAATAATTAACGCATTCATGATGCCAATCCACCCTTCTGCGTAAGGAACAGCGATTCTCCCCACCCGGCGCGAAGAGGCTATCACGCACATTCTCCAAGCAGGAGGCATTTCGACGTAAACATTCCCCCCGCACCGCGCACCATCCGTGTCGGAGGAAATTGAAAACTCTTATCCTTTTAAATTAAAATTCCCAATCTCTTACCCTTGCTTCTCCCACACGCAAACGAACACGCACACCATTGGAGCTAGCATTATCGCTCGAACGAAAGTCCTCGAGACATCCTTCCATTCGATAACGCTGCTCTGTATCGATAGAAGGATCCGGCGCAAAAAGTGTGTCCCCTCTGCCGGGCGAATCCGGCGTAGAGGACAACAAAAGGAAGGCACCTATCTCTACTTTCCCTGCCGACGAGGACGTTGAAGGCGAGGGAGCGCGAAATTTAGGGTGGAACGCAATGCTGCTGCACATGTGCTGCCTTTTGCTGCTGCGTTCCCATCCCAAGGTGTGGAGTGAGGGAAGCAGGGGACGATGCAACTGTGTTTGTAGCCCTTGCTTTGCCTTCGATCCCCTGCTCGGTTTGCGCGCCTGGTAGAAAGTCCATAAATCTTGACAAAATCTATAAATTCTAATCAGGGTTGTTTTGGAAATTTAAGCGATGGTGGTAGATGGCAAATGCCCCTTAACGATGGATTCTTGCCTGGTAGATTGTTTCCAGCCAAGTTCGTCCCCTGGCACCAAGTTTGGCCAATTAGTGAAGTGAGTCGCTTGGGATTTAAATTTTGGTTTTCGCCTCGTGTAGCCACTCCCAACCCGGAAGAGGGATGTCTTTTATGTTGTGCAAATCTCTCTCCCGCTTTCAACATAATGAAACTTTCTACTCTCCCTAATGGAATTGGCTCCGTTTCATTGCTATGGTGATAATCTAGTTCTCCGCTAAGCATCCTAATGATTTTTTTTTCTTCTTTTTGCTTCATTTTCAGATCGGAACATTACAACAACCTACAGAAGCAAGAAGAAGAGAAGCTTAACAACAACAACAACATCAACAGTAATAACAACCTTCGACAGTCTGTTCATCAGTCACTGCATCCACATTCCCCTCAGCAACCGCAGCATCTGCAGCCGTCTCAGCACCCCTTGAAGGACAATTCCAACATCCGCCAGAAGCAATCGTCTGCCGTTAAGATCGAACTTCTGCGAAACCAACAACCGGAAGCACAGCAAGGCGGCTCTAGGCCGATCAAAACCGGTGCTCAATCGCCGGCAGCTGCATCGACAGCTCCGAGTCAATTATCGCCTCACACCACCACCGGTGGTAGTCCCTCGACCGTTTCGCATCTACGTTCGATCCGTCCGTTTCCATCGGGAAGCTCGACAGCCACTACCAACACCACTGCCACTGGTCCTTCCGCCGGCGCTACCGGTGAAAGACCACTCAAGTGCCTGGAAACCCTCGCCCAAAAAGCCGGCATCACTTTCGACGAGAAGTACGACCTTCCGGCCCCGACACTGGAGAAGTCACAGAGTCCAGCGCAGGTGGCACAGCAAACGTCAGTGCCCCTGCAGCTGTCCCAGGAGCAGCTTCAACAATTCCAACAGTTCCAGCAGTATCAGCAGGCCATTACGGCCGGTGGAACTACGATCCAGGTCAAGCAGGAATACATCCCACCTCAACCCCAGCAGACGAATGCTACCGGTGGGCTCGAGCAGCAGCAGCAACAGCAGCAACAGCAACAGGTGCAACACATGCAGGTCCTAGAAGCTGGTGGTGGGGCTCCACCTCAGAGTCCTCACCATACGCAAAATGCTCAAACCCTGCAACAGCAGCAACAACAATCCGCTACTATTAATACAATGTCCCCACTTCAGGCAATGGCTGCTGGTCAACAACTGTCCGCTGATTGGCCCCACGGGCGCGTTCAAGTGCTCCAACAACCCATCCAAAACCAGTATCTTCAGCATCTCTATGGATCCCAACCGCTTCTTCTCCATCCGGGAATTGGTGGTCAACAACAGATTCAGTTGATAGCTGCTCCCAAACCTTTCCAATGGGCATCCCAGATGCTGACGACTACCTCTGGGAAACAAGTAATTGGAACCGGAGCTGGTAACTTCAGCGGTGCTTACGCTCTCCCAACCATCCCATCGAGTCAATCTCAGACGCTGCTATTCAGTCCCGTAAGTATATTCAGTTCGCAACACCCTCACATCTCTCAGTGCCGCTCAGAGCACAAACTCAAACATAACTAACTTTCACCAACAGGATGTGCAGAAGCAGCTCACGGTAGCTGCCGCAGCAGCAGCTGGAGGACAAAAGGTTCAGTTGCAAAAAATTGGCACCAGCATCTCAGCCGCAGGTCAACAGCAGAGCGTCACAACTTTAACCCAACAACAGGCAGCTGCCAGCCAACAGTGCGTTCAAGTCTCGCAAGCCACTATGCCAACCGCACAGCTCCTTAGTCCACTTCAACAGCAAGGGGCCCAGCAGATGCAATTCACTAGTCCGTGGATTCAGGGAATGGGCCAACTATGGACATCTAACGGGCTTCAACCACAAATCCTCGCTGGCAACCCGATCATCTTCCGTGGCACTGCACCCGATGGAAGCAGCAATATGTTCATCCAACAAAGCCCACAGCAAGCAATCCAGCAAACACCTACTCAGACTCATAATCGTAAGTTCTCTTCTCTACTCAGTGGTACATTCCATCCAATCATCACGTTATCTCTTTGCAGAAACCCTGACACTGCCGTGCACCATTGCACAACAACCACAACAGACACAACAGCAGCAAAATGCAAACCAACAACAACAGCAACAACAACAGCAGCAGCAGCAACAACAACAACAACAACAAAACCAACAGCAACAGCAGCAGCAGCAACAGCAGCAGCAGCAGCAGCAGCAGCAACAGCAACAACAACAACAACAGCAACAAGCTCATGCCAATCAGCAGCAACAGAATGCCACTGCTCAACAACAAACGACCGTAGTGAACCAATCGCCTAATGCTACACAGACAACGATTCAGCAGAAGAATGCTGGCCACCTGGCACCGAAGCAGGCCCAGCGACCGCAAATTCTTCCGCAAGGAGCTTCCCCAATTCGTCCGTCCGCTTCCACTCAGACGGTGCAGGCTCAGCAAAACCTGCTGGCCAAGGGCGGAAAGATGCGTACCAAGCAGCAACCTGTACGTCCTTCGGGCCCCGTCCAAATCAAGACGGCTGATATCGCCACAGCCCAGGCCAAGATCGGGCAGCCACAGCAGATGCAACAGGTCGTTGCTACCGGGGCAAAGTAAGTCCTGCGCTGTGACGCTCGCTCCCGCATGCTTTCTAATTTGAACTCAATCTCAATTTCAGAATGGTTCTCATGAACACCACCGGCCAGATTAATCCATCACCCGTATTGAATATCCAGTCCATGATGCCAACCGATAAACAGCAGCAGTTGCAATTGCAGCAGCAGATCAAGACTGCTCAGCAGCAGCAACAGCAACAACAGATGCTGCAGCAACAGGTACAACAATCCACCACGTTTCCACATGTCCCAAATAAAAAACCGTTGATAATCCGCTAATAATTACAGGCAATCCAGCAGTTTCAACAGCAACATGCTCTGCAGCAGCAGCAACAACTACAGCAGCAGCAACAACAACAGCAACAGCAACAACAATCGCAACAACAGCACCAGCAAACACAAATCCAGCAACTGCAGCAGCAGTTCCTTCAGCAAGTCAATCAGCAAAACCAAGCCAATCAAATCGTAACCGGAATGAACCAAGCCCAACACGGTCAACTGGTCCAAACCAGCGGAACTCAGCAGGGCAACATCTTGCAACAGTTCGTATTCCAGCAGCAGGGTCAACCGAATCAATCCGGTATCTCAATGATCAACGTTACTTCCACCGACTCGATTCTCCAACAACATCAACAGCATCAACAACAACAGCAGCAGCAACATCAACAACAACAACAACTCCATCAGCAGCAGCAACAACAACAACAGCAGCACCAACAACAACAGCAAAACAACAACAACAACAACAACAACAACAACAGCAGCAACAACAACAACAGCAACACCATCAACAACAACAGGCACAGGCCGTTGCGCAGAAGGGAACAACCCAAATGATCATCACCAACCAGCTACCGCAGGCTGTGGATCGCACTAGCTCTGCCCAGTCGCAAACCCTGCAAATCGAACGTACCATCCTTCCGGTGGTATCCATTGCCGGCATGGGCTCGACTCCGATTGTCGTGTCCAGCAATGGAACCACGATCTCCCCATCCACCACCAAGGCCAGTCAGTCCAAACCGGTCACAATCCGGGAAATCAACTTCCCACCGGAGCTCATCAACCATCGCGAAATTCTGGTGTCGATGATTCCGACTTCCGTTCAACAGCAACAGAACGCCCGGAGAATCCGATCGTCGCCATGACATCGCCCTCGGCGGCAGCCATGATGGCGAGCTCCGTCACTGCTACGCCCGTTTCGTCCACTTCGGTTACAACGACCTCGGCCGGAAACAACCAACCACCGGTTGTTTCCGCGTCCAACACAACTACATCGAAGGAAAGTGCCGATCTGAAGGCTGCCAGCGTTGCCATGCTTCAGCCACAGAACCTTTTCCACTCCGCAGAAGCAGATCCAAAACCAGCAGATGCTGGAGAGTATGAATGCTGCTAATGCTGCAGCAGCAGCAGGGGCAGGGGCCGCGGCGGCGGTAGGTACTGCTTCGACCGGCGGTGCCATGGCCCTGGGATCATCAGCAGTCCGGTTACCAGTGGTGTGGGAATTTGGTTTTGTTGAAGGCTTGTTCGCGACAAAATCTGGACAGATTAAATTTGGAATAAAACAAATTTGCTGTTAGTTCAATCCAAGATGCATTTTTTATTCATTTAATTGTGCATTGTTAGTCATCTTAAAACTAATTACAGTTACTTAATTAGGCTGCATGAAGAAACTACGAACTTTTGAGTTTACTCCAGCCATTAGAGTCTGTGCAGACTTCTCTGCAACTGATTTAGCTGCTTTTGTCCAAGATTTTCGAAATTTTTCTATAGTTGTAGCTTGTTGTTTATATTGAGAGAGTTCTCTCTTCACGAGAGCCCAATACCGCTCGATAGGTCACAACTCCGGGCAGTTAGGTGGATTCACCTCTTTGCCTACAACATGGACTCCATTCGCTTTATAGAATTGCAAAACTTCTTTAGGCTTTCTTCGCGGTATATTTCCTTGTTTACCGTTCCGGTAGTGATGAAGCTTTGGCCTGCTCGACCACAGCTGCATATTGCCTGCCAAACTAAATATTTTTGGGAAACTTGCCCTTTTTCTTCGTCCTGAAATGCCTCTACGCCGTTCCGTTGCATGGCAGTATATAAAGACATTCCGGGAAGCTGCTTAAAATCTCCCAGCACATAAGTTTCATCGTCCCAAATTATAACGCAGGAAAACTTCGTCAAATATTCGCGATACATCTTGCGAGCCCGGGTTTTAGCCGTCACATTCTGTTTATCATAACGGTTTGGTGCAGTTTTCACCTTGAACTACTTCATACCTTGCCGGTGCTTGGAAGTATGCACTGAAGTTGGGGACATTTTTATTTTTTCCAGCCAGCAGTACGTGCCAAAAGATCTGGTCTCTTCTACAATATTTGCTTCACCTTCGCGTCATTCTGGTGATTCCTGAGATCCGTTTTTGTTCCGCTCCCAGCCTTCCTGGTTGTTGTCAAACGTGTATCGAAAGATTTCCGGATCGTTATGGACAGTGCTTGCAGGAAAGACCATGCTTTTTTGCAAGTTTTCTTACTGACAGATCCGGATTTTCATTGCGACCGCACACAATTGCTTTTCGCACTTGCTCTTCGTTCGACGCCATCTTCGATCTAAAAGGCTGGTGGAACAACAAAAAGTGATTTAAAACATTGAAAAACCAAAGGTTAACAGTCCTGGAAATTTTTTTTATTTATTAAAATAGCCATACATCGTATTTACGATATGACTTCATCTACAACATTTCGCCAATATACTCGGTCTATGGCTGCCTCTCTCCAACCTCGTTGACGACTCACACTCGCCAGATCCTGTTGCACCTGGTCCGCCCATCGTGCTCGCTGTGCCCCACGCCTTCTTGTACCGGCCGGATTCGAGGCGAACACCATATTTGCAGGGTTGTTGTCCGGCATTCTCGCAACATGCCCTGCCCACCGTATCCTTCCAGCCTTCGCGACCTTCTGAATGCTGGGTTCGCCGTAGAGTTCAGCGAGCTCGTGGTTCCATCTTCGCCGCCACACTCCATCCTCCTGTACGCCGCCAAAGATGGTCCTAAGCACCCGGCGTTCGAAAACACCAAGTGCTTGCAGGTCCTCCTCGAGCATCGTCCACGTCTCGTGCCCGTAGAGAACAACCGGTCTTATCAGCGTTTTGTACATGGTACATTTAGTGCGGGGGTGAATCTTTCTTGACCGCAAGTTCTTCTGGAGCTCGTAGTAGGCACGACTTCCACTGATGATGCGTCTTCGGATTTCACGGCTGTTGTTGTTGTCAGCCGTAAGCAAGGATCCAAGGTATATGAATTCTTCCACCACCTCGAATGTATCCCCGTCTATCGTAACACTGCTGCCTAGGCGGTCTCTGTCGCGCTCGGTACCTCCTGCTAGCATGTACTTTGTTTTCGACACATTCACCTCCAGTCCGACTTTCGCAGCTTCGCGTTTTAGGCGAGTGTACATTTCTGCCACCGTTTCAAATCTTCTGCCGACAATGTTCATGTCATCCGCAAAACAAACGAACTGACCGGATCGAGTGAAAATCGTACCCCGGCTGTTGAGCCCGGCTCTTCGCATGACACCTTCTAGCGCAATGTTGAACAACAGGCACGAAAGTCCATCACCTTGACGTAGTCCCCGGCGTGATTCAAACGAGCTGGAATGTTCGCCCGAAATCTTCACGCAGTTTCGCACACCGTCCATCGTAGCTTTAATCAGTCTAGTGAGCTTCCCGGGACAGCCGTTCTCGTCCATAATCTTCCATAGCTCTATGCGGTCGATACTTAAATTGAAATCGATGAACAGATGATGCGTCGGGACCTGGTATTCGCGGCATTTTTGGAGGATTTGCCGTACAGTAAAGATCTGGTCCGTCGTCGAGCGCCCGTCGATGAAACCGGCCTGATAACTTCCCACGAACTCATTTACTTTTGGTGAAAGCCGGCGGAAGATGACCTGGGATAGCACTTTGTAGGCAGCGTTTAGGACTGAGATCGCTCGGTAGTTCTCACACTCCAGCTTGTCGCCTTTCTTGTAGATAGGGCATATAACCCCTTGCTTCCACTCCTCCGGTAGCTGTTCTGTTTCCCAGATTCGGACTATCAGCCGATGCAGATAGACGGCCAGCCTTTCCGGGCCCATCTTGATGAGCTCAGCTCCGATGCCATCTTTGCCAGCTGCTTTGTTATTCTTGAGTTGTTGGATAGCATCCTTAACTTCCCCTCAGCGTGGGAGCTGGTTCGTTCCCATCCACTGCTGTGCTGACGTAGTCATTTCTTCCACCGAATTGGACTTCAACGCCCGCGTCCTCTGCGCCATTCAGGTGTTCGTCGTAGTGCTGCTTCCACCTTTCGATCACCTCACGGCCGTCTGTCAGAATGCCCCCATCTTTATCCCTACAAATTTCGGCTCGCGGCACAAAGCCTGTTCGGGACGTGTTGAGCTTCTGATAGAACTTCCGTGTTTCTTGGGAACGGTACAGCTGTTCCATCGCCTCGCACTCAGCTTCTTCCAGGCGGCGTTTCATTGCCTGGAATAGGCGGCTCTGCTGCTTCCGCTTCCGTTTATAACGCTCCTCGTTCTGCCGGGTCCCGTGCTGTAGCATTATTGCCCGCGCTGCGTTCTTCTCCTCCAAAACCTCCCTGCACTCTTCGTCGAACCAGTCGTTCCCTCGACTCCGCTCAACGTACCCGACGACGTTCTCTGCTGCGTCGTTGATGGCTGCTTTGATATTCCTCCAGCAGTCCTCGAGAGGGGCTTCGTCGAGCACACCCTCATCTGGCAACGCTGCATCGATATTCTGCCCGTAGGCCGTGGCGACATCCGGTTGCTTCAGCCGCCCTAGGTTGTACCGTGGCGGGCGTCGGTACCGTACGTTGTTTACGACGGATAGTTTTGGGCGCAGTTTTGCCATCACCAGGTAGTGGTCGGATTCGACGTTAGCGCCACGATAGGTCCTGACGTCGGTAATGTCGGAAAAGTGCCGTCCATCGATCAGAACGTGGTCGATTTGCGATTCTGTCTGCTGCGGTGATCTCCAGGTGTACTTATTATTTCCAGAGATATACGTATTTAGGGGTGTCCAATGCGGGAATCCGAACTCGTCTGAACAAGTTAATGTATATTTCTCTTTGATGCTCGCAAATGGCGACGTTGAGTGAGAGTTGCCAGTGTGGCTGTGAAGTACAGCGCACCACACTACTCCCCCCTTCCTTGTTAAATTCTCATTGAATCCGAAAGCGCGCGTGATGTCCACTTTTGGTTATCCGATCAATCGAGGAGTCCGAGTCCTTGATCATGTAGCTGGCTTAATTATTTAAATGGATACTGCTGACGTTTTGTCCTTAATTTTAATAGTGAATACCTTAATCTTCTAGAGACGACTCCATATGGTCCTGTGAAAGGAGATTCCAACGCGGCTCTAACCCTGTCGGTTTTAAGAAATACGTGTGTACACTTCTCAAGATCCTTTGACATATGCACTCTTCGATTTGTATCGTTGTTGGAAGCCGAACGTGGCATCAGCGAGTTCATTTTGTCTCGTAAATTGGCTACAAAAGTTTCAGAACATCCACGAAGAGGTAGCTTGTCAATCATCGCTCCAGGTACACCGATAGTTGTGCCATAGAGCATTTCGGATGCTGATGTCCCTTCACGTATCGCAATTCTCAGAGCAATTAGGACTAAAGGCCTGAATACACACACGGCATCGTGGTGCCTTCTTCATACAAAATAGAAGGTGTAATCGCACCTGCCGTTGGGATACCGTCTATCCTTCACCGTCCTACATCGCCTTCTACCCAAGAAGGTAGTTACTTCACACCTTCTATGACTCGCAAGACCGCCTTCCGTGTAAACGCATCACACCGTTCAGAAGGCTTTGAATTGTGACAGAGGATTTTGGTGTTTATCGGATTTTATTTTGCATTTTCAATTGTTATGATAAAAATTGTGGAAGTAGTGCAATATATTTTTTTATTCATTTGATTTTTAAGGAATTTTCGTCTCAGATGGATATCAATTATTTCAAAAACTATGTTGACGATCATCTGAAATTGCAAACAATCAAAACTGTGGTAGACATATTGCGAGACGGGATCCGGGCAACCCCAGAAGAAGAAAAACCTACAAAAAGCATGCGGAAGCGATCATGCTGGACGACTGCTTGGCTTTTGAAGCGGCCAGTTGAGGGTACCTTACCTTACCAATCAGACCAAGGCCGGTGTGGCCTCTGCTGTACACAGAAGTTGTCTCCATTGTAATCGGTCCATGGCTGTTCCTCGCCAGCCTCGCTGTCTGCGGAGGGTCCGCAGGTCGCCTTCTACTTGATCGATCCATTTTGCTCGTTGCACGCCTCTTCTTCTTCCGTCGGTTCGTTTTCGAGAAACATTTTCACAGGGCTGTCGTCCGACATCCTTACGACATGCCCAGCCCATCGTAGTCGACTGATTTTGTACGATGGGAGGTTCTCCCAGCAACTGATGCAATTCGTGGTTCATTCGCCTCCTCCACGTTCCGTCTTCCATCTGCACTCCCCCGTATATCGTACGCAGCACCTTCTGTTCAAAAACGCCAAGGGCGCGTTGGTCCTCCACTAGCAATGTCCATGTTTCGTGGCCGTAGAGAACTACCGGTCTAATTAATGTCTTGTAATGTACAAGTCTGTAATGTCCAGTCGATTAATGTGTGGCATATTCCTTCCTTCCGGGTCACGGCCAGTTTCTGTTTGGGACGCTTTCCCGCCAAATGCCACTGCAAAATCCGTTGTCTTTTGTAATCCATATTTTTCTTAGGCACTTCCTGTCGACAGAATCCAGCGAACACTAGTTTGTTTACATATTAATCAGTCCCTCTTCAATATGCTGGAAACCAGATGGCTCTTGCGATGGCTAGAAGAATTCCACACTGAAACAAAATACTGCGTCACTTATTTGGGCCTACCCTGTAGAGTCACTGCTTCTGGCCATCTACTGAAGCGATAAATCATCGTTAAGATATAGTGCGTTCCACTGGATACCGACAAAGGACCCACAATCTCGAAGTGAACGTGTTCAAACCTTTCGTCCGGTATTTCGATTTTGTCCGGCTTCAATCTGGTGTTCGTCTGACACTCGGTGCAAGTATGTACGCAGTTTGAAATGTCCTTCTGAACTCAGGGCCACCCGTATTGTTGCAAAGTTTGTCTTTGTTTGGATATTTTGGGTGGGCCATTCGGTGAACCTGTTCGAAAATGGGTGTCTGGTAATAGCGAGTAACTCAAAGACGAATATTTTTCTCTTGTTGTTGTCAAAGAGCTCCATACTAAGCAGCGGGCTTTTTAGTTATTTGACGTCGGGGTTATCTCAAGCAGAACAATGCATTAGGTCCAAATGACATTGAGAAATTCTCTTCGTCGACTTTCTCTTTCGTTAGTAGCTTGTCTATTAAACGATTTGTTGATGTATTTGACGTATTGGATCTTTAGGTTGAGTACTAAGGCTGAGTAGTAATTCGCGAAATAATTTTAATTTTACCTAAACTTGACAGATGGAAAATAATCGATTAAAATCCGTTTGTTTATGATCAACAAGCTTTCAATAAGGTGTCTGTCAAAATTGAGTTGCCGTCTGACAGAAATAAGTCAGCTCGAGTATTTTCCATCTGTCAAACTTAAGTGTAAATTATAATTAATTCGCGAATTGGGACCCAGCTCTAATTGCACTGTATATTTCTACACTGTTTGTTGAAATTGCTTGAACATGTTTTAAGATAGCCGTAGGAACGCAAAAAGAATGTCGACGAAGAGAGTCTCCCAATGTTACTTAGGACCTTGTTGCATTGTTCAGCTTTATTTCTTTGCCAGTTCTGCAATTGTTCGTCGTTTTTTTGTTTCCTGACAAAATCACTGTAATCGATTGACGATGGTAGGCAAATTGTTTCTATTCCCGAGAGGACGTCTGCAGGGCCATTTTCAGGACCAGCGACATCGACCAAATTCGTCGTATATTCACTAATAAAAGCTAGCATCCGTTGTTGGCTTGGCGAAGACTTGTTTGCATCTTGTTTCAATGCAAACGTCAACGGCTTGTGATCCGTAGCTCTCCGCTTTTGTCTGAAACATGCCTTAGTAGTATTCCGCAGGATGATGTGAACGTGCCTCGGATGAATTTAACACCTCGTGATGTCCTGCTTAAGTTGAAACCCATAGATGGTACAAAGCGAGCTGGACCCTTGTTCACCCAATCATCCTCGTTTTTCATCAAACGTTCTGCGAGCTCTCTAGCTTTGCCTGCAAGCATTTTGTTCAACCGTTCTAGTACCGAGAAGTGCTCTCCCATCATATGGAAGAGTGCATCAATCACACAAATTCATAAATCTGGCTCGCTCAACGATGGGCAAAACCACCGTGGAATCTCCATTCTCAGCTGTTAGTCGCAGGTCTTCGGAAGCTGCTCGACACGGCTTCATGAACGCTCAACCACAAGCAATTTGTTAAGCTATGTATCAACTTTGGTGGTAAAACTGAAAAAGACTTTGCTAAGGCCTATGGCAAGGTGCCACACATCGTTGCGGTCGAAAAATGTAAAAGGATTGGACTTCCGGAATGACTGACTCAACGGATTCTGTCTTACCTTACTGGACGCAGTTCTACGGTGAAAGTTAGTGAGTTCTGCTCTGTTCCTTTTCAGATGCGCTCTGGAGTGCCTCAAGGCAGCATTTTAAGGCTTTTTCTGTTTGTTCTATGCAGCAGAAATCTCCAAAATCTTTGTATAGATATAGACTGTTGTACGCTTGAATCGGATATCGATGTGTAGCTGTATTGGTGCAGCTCGAATGGGATGGCAGCTAATCTCAGCAAATTTTGTGTGATTTCTTTCAGTCGATCACGTACACCGATTTTAATTCAGTACAAAAGATCAACATCTGATCTGAAACGTACAAGCATCGTTGAAGATTTGGGGATTCTTGTTGACAACTTGATGAGGCTTGTGCGCAGTGTCTAAGAATATGCTCTGCCATTTTGGGCTCCATTCCATGCAGTTCACATCCTCAGCGGACTGTCTACTCTGCCTCGCTTTTACCGGACCCAATCTAGCTTGTGGGTCGGTGGCAGCTCGTCAACCAACTCCTGTACCAGCATCGGGTTTCCTAGGTGATCGATGAGTCTCGCAGCTCCTAGATGATCGCTCAACTGATTCACCGTGATCCTGAAGTTGATGAACATCGCCAATCAGCTCTCGGTAGAGCATTCCTCACTTTCGTCAGGCAGCTTCTCCGGCTTTTCGAAACGACTTCTATCTGCTCCAAGCTCATCTCCTTGCAAGCAATCCTTCAGTCGCTTCAAATTCGCCAGATTTGATAATCCACACCGCCGTGGTATGCTCGAAGCTGCTAATGAACCGCGACCATAGCTCAGGTTCACCGCGAAACTTTGGGAGATGTGGCGAAACCGCTTTACTAGCGGCAGCTGGTCACACCAAATACGACCAACGGCTCGCCCCGGCCCATCACAAACTCTGCTACAGTGGACATTGCTGCGACAGCTACTTTCCGGACGATCTTCAAACGAATTGCTTTTTTCGCTCTCGTCGCTCGACTCCGAATCGGTTTCGGTAAACATCGCCGCTTTCTTTATCGGCTTCGGCTAGCATACTTTGGTCGAGCTCGCTCCCGCTTGTTTCTTTAGGATACGCTTCCCAAAAATCTGGGTCCCTAGGCTTTCTGACTACCTTCCAAACTTGCTCGTCCAACCACTGCGTCACTGTTTGCGCAGTCCTACCATCAACGCTACCTTGGTCTTTCAAAGTGTTGAGTCCGCTAACGCTGCTAACGGCTCCTCCGCAGCCAGTTGGGCTTCCAACATCCTCTGCTGGTGCTTACTGGAGTTATAGCTAACGCATCTCCCTATCTTGCTCCAGCCGCTCTTGTTTCCACGTTTTCTGTCGAGCGAGTAATTTCTTTCCGCTCCTCCGTCTACTTTGCGAAAGTCTTCTGCTTGGTGATTTATTCCTCTTAACCAACTAACGTCGGACCCTCCATCACATCTCTTTGAAGTGCCACTAGCGCCGCATAGTGACCAAAAACCGAATTATACTCTCTACCTTTCGGAAGCCCTCGACCATCGGAACAATTTTTCTGAAGGTTCGAATTTTCTTGACGGTCGGGATAAAGATATAAATATGTTCGAAGATGCTCCGTTTTACAAGCCTACTTAACGGAAGAATTCCGCACTTTTCGAAACTCCTTAACCTTCTGAACAACTTGTCTAAAGGTTCCAAATTTCTAGGTGGTCTGGATCACGATACAAACTCATTGAAAAATGCTCTCCTTTATAGGCTCACTAACGCCACGTTGTGATCGAATTTCGAACAATACTTATCAGCTCCTGAAAGCTATTGACTTTCTGAACAATTCTGCTGTAGGTTCCACCTTTCTAGGTGGTCGGGATTACGATATAAAATCGTTTAAAAATACTTGCTTCTACATGTGCACTAGCTCCGCGTACTGACAGAATTCCGAATCATACGCTCCACCATCCAAAAGGCCTTCACCTTCTGACCAACATTGCTGAAGTTTCGCCCTTTCTAGGTTGTTTGGAGTATGGTACAAACTAGTTAAAAAATGCTCTCATTTGGATGCCGAATAGCGCCACCTAGTGACGGAACTCCGAAGCCCTTGACCTTCTGAACAACTTTGTTAAAGGTTCAAACATTCTAGGAGCTTGGGATTACGGTATAAAATTGTTAAAAAATACACTCTTTGACATACACTAGCACCACGTAGCGACCGAATTCCGAGCCATACTCCACCTTCCAAAAGTCCTTGATCTTCTGAACAACTATTCTGCTGGTTTGAACTTTCTAGTTGGTCGGAATTACGATATTTAATCGTTGAAAAATGATTTCTTATACATGTTCACTAGCGCCACGTACCGGAAGAATTCCGAACCATACGCCACCTTCCAAAAGTCCTCCACCTTATAAACAATTTTTTTGAAGGTTTAAACTTTCTTGGTGGTCGGGATCACGATACAAGCTAGTTCATAAATGCTCCCGTTTGGATGCCTACAGCGTCACGTAGTGACAAATTTCGACGAAACTTCACTGAAAGTTATTGACTTTATAAACAATTCTGCTGAAGGTTCCACCTCTTTAGGTGGTCGGGATTACGATATAAAATCGTTGAAAAATTGCGCTTTTTACATGTCCACTAGCGCCACTTACTGGCTGAATTCCGAATCATACTCTCCACCATCCACAAGTCCTCTACCTTCTGAACAACATTGCTGGAGGTTCGAACTTTCTAGGTTGTTGGGAGTATGGTATAAACTAGTTCAAAAATGCTCTCGTTTAATTGCCGAATAGCGCCACGTAGTGACGGAATTCCGAACTGTACTCCCCACTTTATGCTGAAGAAACAAAATTTCTAGGTGGTCGTGATCACGGTATAAACTCGTTGAAAAATTCCCTCTTTTGAATGGCCACTAGTGCTATCTAGTGACATATTTTCGAACGATACTTTGCAGCTCCTGAAAGTTGTTGACTTTCTGAGCAATTTTGCTGACCTTTCTAGGTGGTTGGGATTACGATATGAAATCGTTGAAAAATGCGCTCTTTGTATGTCCACTAGCGCCACTTACTGACAGAACTCCGAATCATACTCTTCACCTTCCAAAAGACCTTGACCTTCTGAGCAACTTTGCTGAAGGTTTGAACTTTCTTGAAATTCGTTCCAAAATGTCCACTTTTGGATGCCTACTAGCGCCACGTAGTGACGGATTTCTAACCAAACCATATCCATTTTCCGTACCCCTTGACCTTCTGAACAAGTTCTCCGAAGGTGGATTTCTAGGTGGATGAGATCACGATATAAACTCGTTGAAAAATGCTCTCTTTTACATGGCCACTAGCGCCACATAGTGAACGTTTTTCCAACCATACTATCCACCTTCCGGAAGCCTTTGACCTTCTGAACTACTTCACTGCAAGTTTAAATTTTCTTGGAGCTTTTGATAACGATGTGAACGCGTTTATAAAATCTACTCTTTTACATGTCCCATAACGCCACGTAGTGAACGAATTCCGAACCATACTTTCCATCTTACGAAAGCCCTTAAACTTCTGAACAACTTTGTTTAAGGTTTGAACTTTCTAGGTGGGCGGGATCACGCTATAAGTGCACTAGTGCCACGTAGTGACCAAACTCTGAACCATACTCGCCACTATCCGGAACTCTTTGACCTTCTGAGCCGCTTTGCCGAAGGTACAAACTTTCTAGGTGGTCGGATCACGATATCAACTCGGTAAAAAAAATCTATCTTTTACGTGGCCACTAGCGCCGCATAGTGAACGTTCTGCCGACCATACTCTACACCTCCCGGAAGCCCTTGACTTTGTGAACAACTTTGCTGATGGGGCTGGGGCACGATATAAACTCTCTTCACGATATAAATTCTCTTTTTTAAATGGCTACTAGCGCCACGTAGTGACCATTATGCCTACCATACTCTTCATCTTTCAAAAGCCCTTGACGTTCTGAACAAATGTGCTGAAGGTTTGAAGCAAAAAAGTTCTCTTTTGCGTGCCCACTAGCGCCACGTTTTGACGGAATTCGGGACCACCTCTCCACTGTCTGGAAGCCCTTGGCGTCCTGAACAAGTTTGCCGAAGGTTCAACCTTTCTAGGTGGTCGACATCACAATATAAACTCGTTTAAAAACGCTTTGTTTTACATGTCCACTAGCGCCACGTGCTGGTGAATTCCGAACCACCTTCCACCTTCCAAAAGTCCTTCACCTTCTGAGCAACTTTGCTGAACGTTCGAAAGTTGTAGATGGCTGAGATCACGATATAAATTCGTTAATAAATGTTCTTTTGGATATGCCCACTAGCGCCACGCAGTGACCAAATTTCGAATCATACTTTCCATTTCCTGGAATCCCTTGACCTTCTGAACTGCTTTGCTGAATGTACAAAAGTTCTAGGGGATTGGGATCACGATATAAACTCGTTAAAAAATGCTCTCTTTTACATGGTCACTAGCGCCACATAGTGAACGTTTTCCCAACCATACTCTCCACAGCCCGAAAGGCCTTGACCTTTAAACAACTTTGCTAAAGGTTTAAACTTTGTAGATGGTGGTGGTCACGATATAAACACGTAAAAAATGCTTTCTTCTAAGTGACCAGTGGCGACACGTAGTGGCCATTTTGCCTACCATACCCTCCATTTTTCAAAAGTCCTTGACCTTCTGATCCATTGTGCTGAAGGTTTGAACTTTCAAGGTGGTCGATGTAAACAAAAAAGCTCTCGTTTGCATGCCCACTAGCGCCACGTAGTGACGGGAGTCCGAACCATACTTTCCACTTTCCGGACCCCTTGACCTTCTGAACAACAATCTTCTGAAGTTCTCAAACTTTCCAGGTGCTAGGGATCACGACATAAAATCGTTAAAAATGTTCGCTTATACATGCCCACTAGCGCCACGTACTAACAGAATTCCGAACCATATTCTCCCATTCCAATAATTCCTTCTTAACAATTTAGCTAAAGTCAACATTTTTGCCGATAGTCTAGGTTTCAAGATATCTATATAAATAAAAATGAGTTGGGGTTTCCTTTGTCACGATTTAACTCGGAGACTGCTGAGCCGATCGGCGTGAAAATTTGTATGCAGGGTTTTTTGGTGCCGGGGAAGGTTCTTAAGACAGTAGAGACCCCTCCCTTCTCTGAAAATGGCTCCCATACAAATGAAACACATATTTCTGCATAACTCGAGAACTGATCATGCAAAAGAACCCAAATTTAGCATGCAGAAGTTTTTGGAAGCAAGAAATGTTTCTATGGTAGTTTGAGACCCCTCCCTTTTCTAGAAAGGGAGGCTCCCATACAAATGAAACAAAAGTTTCTGCATATCTCAAGAACTAATCAAGCAAATGGAACCAAATTTGGCATGTGGGGTTTTCTGGTGGCGAAATTTTTTTTTTTATGGTGGTTTGAGACCCCTCCCCTCTCCTAGAAGGGGTGCTGTCATACAAATGCAACTGAAATTTCTTCACAACTCTAGATCTAATAAAGCAAATGGAACCAAATTTGGCATGCGGGGATTTTAAAGGCAATAAATGTTTCTACAGTAGTTTGAGACCCCTCCTCTCTCTCTGGAGGGGGCGGGGTGCGGTCTCCCATACAAATGAAACACAAGTTTCTGCAGAACTCTAGAACTAATCAAGTAAATGGAACCAAATTTGACATGTAGAGGTTTTTGAGGGCAAGAAATGTTTCTAAAGTAACTCGAGACCCCTCCGCCCTCTGTTAGAGGGGGGCTCTCATACTAATGAAACACAAATTTGTGCATAACTCGAGAATTAATCAAGCATTTGGAACCGAATTTGGCAGGTGGAGGTTTTTGGAGGAGAGAAATGTTTCTATGTACGTTTGAGACTCCTCCGCCATCTGAAAGGGGGAGGGAGGGGGGTTTCATTCAAATGCAAAACAAATTTCTGAATAACTCGAGAACTAATCAAGTTAATGGAACCAAATTTGGCGTGTGGAGGTTTTCGAAGGCAAGAAATATTTCTATTGTGATTTGAGACTCCTCCGCTCACTGAAAGAGGGGTCTCTCATACAAAGAAAACACGAATTTCTGCATAACTCGAGAACAAATCAAGCAAATGGAACCAAATTTGGCATTGTGGGGACACATTTCTACCAAAAATGAGAATTATCCAGGTTACTTAAACACGTGTATTTCTCTGGTAAGAAACATATTTTGATAGAAGTTTGAACCCCTGCTTATTCAAGAAAAAAAAAACTCATTTTGAAAAAAAAAAAAAACCATAAACGTGCCAGTTATATTAAATTTTCCTTCATTTAGTTGCAAGCGTAGCAGCGCACGCACCGGGTTCAGCTAAAGGGTGATACGGTCAAAATTTGGTCAAGGGAAAACGCATGTAAATCGGTGAAATCGTTTATTTAAAAAATCAAATTAAATTTCTTTTTCACGTTCAATTAGAATAAAATTCAGGAAAAATATTCAGTTAGGCTTCCGCTTTTCCAAATCCGAATTGCCGGGCCTTACGCTTGACCCCTGCCATCAGATTTTGTACAGCCACCTTGTCCACCTTCTTCGCCGCAGAAAGGCAGTTTGCCTTGAACTGCTGCTCGTCCTTAGCAGTTTTTTTTGGTCTTCTTTAGGTTCCGCTTGACAATAGCCCAGTATTTCTCAATTGGGCGGAGCTCTGGCGTGTTGGGAGGGTTCTTGTCCTTGGAAACCACCTGCACGTTGTTGGCGGCGTACCACTCCATGGCCTTTTTACCGTAATGGCAAGATGCCAAATCCTGCCAAAAAAGTACGGAACAACCGTGTTTCTTCAGGAAAGGCAGCAGACGTTTATTCAAACACTCTTTCACGTAAATTTCTTGGTTGACAGTCCCGGAAGCTATGAAAATGCGGCTTTTCAAGCCACAGGTACAGATGGCTTGCCAAACCAGATATTTCTTTGCGAACTTTGACAGTTTCGTGTGCTTGAAAATATCTGCTACCTTTCCCCTTCCTTTTGCCGTATAAAACCCCTGTCCCGGAAGCTGCTTGTAGTCGGCTTTGACGTAGGTTTCGTCGTCCATTACCACGCAGTCAAACTTCGTCAGCATCGTCGTGTACAGCCTCCGGGATCGCGCTTTGGCCGTCGTATTTTGTTTATCATCGCGATTTGGAGTCACTACCTTCTTGTAAGTCGATAGTCCGGCTCGTTTTTTGGCTCGATGCACGGTTGTAGACGATACACCCAGCTTATTTGCGGCATCTCGGAGAGATAGGTTAGGGTTTCGCTTGAAACTACCGGCAACTCTCTTTGTCGTCTCAGCGGCTTCCGGTTTTCGATTTCCCCCCGATCCAGACTTCCTGGCTGTCGACAAACGTTCCCCAAACACTTTAATTACATTTGTAACGGTTGATTTGGCAACTTTTAGCGATTTTCCCAACTTTGCGTGCGAGTAGCTCGGATTTTCGCGATGCGCGAGCAAAATTTTGATACGCTGCTCTTCTTGCTTGGACGGCATTTTGACAACTGAAGAGTGAATTCCAAAATCAAAATAGGAGCAACATTCTACACACACACACACCTTCAAAATGAGGGGTGTTCAGGTTTTTTAAATGCAAAATTGAAAAAAAAATACGTCAAGTTGATATTGACCAAATTTTGACCGTATCGCCCTTTAGTAGTATCATAAATTCTATTATTCTAGATAAGTCGATACTTTTGATGGTGATGGAATATTCAAGTGTGTGTTGAAATACTTTTCGAAGTGAGGCGATACTATTGACTGGTAGTGTAAATCAAACTTTTCGAGATTTTCATCAATCACTCAACGAAGTATTATTTCTAAAAAAAAAAAACAATCACGGAGTGCATCAGAACCACCCAAATAACAATGTGAGTTGATGAAAAGCTGATCAGCCAGCGTCCAAATTACTTTGGAACATGCCTTAGCCGTGTGTTAATCGTATCCAGCGAGTTGATAACAGAGTTTCTTTATAGATAACATTTTGTAGTACTTCCTAATTTGGACGTAACTGTGTTTGTAAACAAACGCTAAAATAGCCGATTCTTAGCAGAGGAAACCTCAATCCCGAAAGCTTGTAATTAATTTTTCGCTATATTTTGCACTTAGTATTTATGGGAAATGGACATTCAAAATGTTGTTCATAAAAGCCCAAATCACAAAGTTCGCCGGAGCAATATTTGCATAAATAAACATTGCAACTGCAAAAAAGTAATGTGACGTATAACGTCATACCACCGCCTACTCTTTTTCTCCACACAATATGCCAATGAATCACCGAATCAATCATCACCGTGAACCGCGTGCTTTATTATTCAACGAAATATATGCCACCCCACCAACATTATCAAAGGCAAACAACACCAAGTGAACTTGACATTGGAGATCTCCTTTTTGTACACAAAATCGTAATGTGATACACGTTGCTCGCCGCTCGAAAAATTCTCCCGAAGCCAGCCGGTGGTCGAAAAGAGAAAGTGCAATTAGGAAAGTTCTCATTCTCACTTATTCATTCTTCATTCTGACCTCGATTACCAAACAAACAACAAAGAATCCTGTTATTGCATTCATTGGGATCATTACAACCGGGCGATTCCATGTTCATGAATCATCAGTGAAAAACCATGCGTCCGCTTTCCCTCCCCCCCCCCATCATAATTATTCATCGATTGAGTCCACCCGCCCACCGACGTAGTCGCCATGCACAATTCTTCTCCTAGAAGAAGCTGGCCCATATACCGATTTAGTCCTAAGCTCGCTCTCACATCGCATTTCTGTTTTTTTGTTTTGGAGAGCGGGCATCCAACATACACTCTGGGAGTAGATACTAGCGCTGCATTAGTAGTGTCCCTCATCTACTGAGCGCCAGTCAGACGAAGAAACGATCGTAATACGAAGCACGGGCTTTTTTTCGCTGTTTGTTTGTTGCAGAGAGAAGTTTAGCGCGCAGTTGAGTCACACACGTTGGACGCCGCGTGTTTGCAGTAGTTTACGATTTGCACACCTACCACACCACCTCGCAACGCACCACATCGACGTCGGCTTCGTCGTTGTCGTCGCAGCATGCTGCGGTGGATGGCAAAATAAGCTCCTAAGCACTTTTCGTTTTCGCATGTCACTTCATTTATTTTCGTTACTTTTTTTTGTATACTTTGGCCGTGTAGCAGCCAATTTCCATCATCATCGACGTATCGGACCGAGGGTAGGTTGTCCCGATTGTGCTATCGCTTCATTTGGTTGAATTTTCGGTTCGCGAAATTTGGCACGTCATACACGGTCGGAGGCTCAATTTGGCGAGTGAGTGAGTAAATGAGAATTGGCCTTGCCGAAATTGATGCAAAAATGACGAGTGCTGTTTTTCGCGAATGGTCGTTTGGTTGTTGCGCAAATAATTTGCGTGAGTCGCTTTGGGGTGTCTTTCAGGGTTGTTAATTTACGACCTCCATCCGTTGGTAGAAGGCACCAGGTGAAACCTCTTTTTTTTTTGCGACGAGTACCTAAATCAGGAAACTTCAACAATGTTTCGTTTGTGTTATTTTTTTTTTTTTTGCAGAATCGACCCAGAACACAGCTGCCGCTGCGGATAGCGCATCTGATGCGCAATTGAATGGTCCAACGCCGATGGACACCTCGTCGCCTGCACCTTTAACGACAACGACGACAACGGCAGCAACTCCGACAGCAGCGACCACAGCATCAGCGTCTGTATCCATCGCACCAACAACAACATCAACAGCAGCATCAGCATCAGCCGGGCAACCAGCTGTCGCTTCGTCAGATGAGCCGGCAGGTGCAGTCAGTACAACTACCACAGCGCCACAGACAACGACAACAAGCAGTGCGTCGTACACGACAACGACCACCAGTTCGCTTTCGTCGTCGGCATCGATTACTACTACCAGCGCGGTGGCCACCAGTGTAGCCACAGTAACGGCTACCTCCGCAATGACTCCAGCCGTCGTCAGTGCTAATGGATTGCTGTCGACAAGCACAGCAACGCCGACTAATACCGCTGCAACTGCCGCCGGTACAACTCCGACATCATCGCATACCGCTGCCACCGCTCCCACCACCCACGCTGCTGGGGGCAATACGGCACCGACCGGTTGTAATACCGTCACCGGGACTGGGCTGCTACCCCAGAGTAAAACCGGAACCACCACGGATAAAGGGGGTCTGCCGAAGGCCATGATCAAACCGAACGTACTGACGCACGTCATCGAGGGATTCGTGATACAGGAGGCGAACGAACCGTTCCCGAACCACTGGCAACGCGGACCGGAGTGGGACTCCAGCGACGAACCTCCGAGTAAGTACTTGATTGTTTTTTTTGTTTTTCTTTTTTGTTCTGCGTGGTTATATTGGTTCCCTATAGTTTTTTTTTCTCGCAAGTCTTTGTCATGCAAATTTGCTGTTTTGCGCATCAACTATCCGAGTAATTAGCTTCGGGTTGGCGAATCCGAAGAAGGTACTAAGCGTGATGGTTCAAATTAAATTTGAACCCAGCAGGCTAAAAAACAAATATTTCCGATCCAAAAAAAATGCCTTGACTGGAACCGGAAGTCGAGCCCCACCGTCGTCAGAATGGTTCTGTGATTGTTGATTTAAAGCCGGTTTTTGGTTTTCTTTTTATCTTATTTCAATATGATTCGATCGATTTGAATATTGCTTTAGATTTGAATATTTTTTAGATTTGAATATTGCTAGACAGTGTGTCTTTGATAAGTGTAATCAAAGGATCATAAATTCTTCTATTCCCATTATTTTTATCAACTTTCGTTTCTCATTGTTTCGACTGGATTGACAGATGTTGTGCTATTTATTTTTTTGAAGATGTTAAAATGTGCTAAGAACAAAGGAATTCTAACAACGTGCCTTTAGAATTTTCAATGAGAGGGGATGTATGTAAGTGATTCAATGCACAGTGGTCAAAAAGTCGATTTTAACGCTCTCAACTGATAGCTCCCGAAATAGTGGAGCTAGAGCGATGGCGTCTTTGGCAAAGTTGATGGATATGACAAGCTTCTTATTTTGACGGCATGATTTTTGTGATCAACCCCCCCTGAAAGTGAGATAAAAAATCAACTTTTTTAGGATTTTAAGATAGAGACTTGCTGTTTTCGGCAAAATTGTAGAAAAAGTCAATACAAACAACTTTGCTGAAGACATATAAATCGTATGTTTCACCCAATTTGAGATAGAGAGCGTTTTATATGAACTAACCTCCAAAAACACATTTATCACCGAAACATTTTGTTTTCAATTTTAAGGACAATATAATGTTCCACAAAGTTATTTGCAATATCAAAATACAAAACTTTCTTAAACACAATATAAATGTTTAATAATAATTGAAATAAAAATCGGTTCAATTATAGTAACATATAATGAATAAACATATTGACTAAAAATAATATGTAAAATTCAGCTGAAAATAATGAATTTGAAGGTGGTGTTACCATGACAACGTAAATTTTTGTACTGTTTGAATCATGAAAGAAAGTAAAATCACTGATATTTGTTTTGAGCATAACTCCCCAGCAGACGGTCTTGGACGGACTAACTAACTACCACTTGAAAGCTCTTTATAATGTACAACTAGATGCAGTCAACTCTATCTGCTCCTACCTGCTCCTAAGTGTGGTACAGCCGTCGAAAAAACGACAAAAAAAAAAACGGAAAAAAAATCAATAACTCATCCCACTGACATAATTCAGGTATAGTTAGTTCAAGAAAGTTTTGTATTTTGATATTGCAAATAACTTTGTGGAACATTATATTGTCCTTAAAATTAAAAACAAAATGTTTCGGTGATAAATGTGATTTTGGAGGTTAGTTCTTATAAAACGCTCTCTATCTCAAATTGGGTGAAACATAGGATTTATATGTCTTCAGCAAAGTTGTTTGTATTGACTTTTACTACAATTTTGCAGAAAACAGCAAGTCTCTATCTTAAAATCCTAAAAAAGTTGATTTTTTATCTCACTTTTAGGGGGATTGATCACAAAAATCATGCCGTCAAAATATGAAGCTTGTCATATCCATCAACTTTGCCAAAGACGCCATCGCTCTAGCTCCACTATTAAGGGAGTTATCAATTTAAAGCGCTAAAACTCGACTATTTGACCACTGTGCATTGGGGGACTCTTTCCGAACCATGACCCGAGTCCATGGCCCCCAGCCGCCGAAGATTTGTCCCATGGCCAGCGTTCCAGTATCCCAGACCTTAGCGCTGTCATAGCAACCACGTGGGCATTGACAACGGCACAACGGGGGCCGGCGACGAGGCGACGGTGATGAATGAAGAACTCATTGCGATAGCAAAGTCGCTAAATGTGAACAAAGCGCCAGAACCGGATGGTATTCCGCACCTGGCCATCGAGACGGCTATCATGCTGGCTCCCGAAATGTTCAGGGTGGTGATGCAAAGGTGTCTGAACGAGGGCGTCTTCCCGAACGCCTGGAAAATTCAGACCCTTGTGTTGCTGCCAAAGACCGGGAAGCCACCAGGGGATCCATCGGCATATAGACCTATATGGCTGTTGGATACAGCGGGTAAGGTGCTTGAGAGGGTAATCCTCAACAGACTGACAAAGTACACGGAGGGTATAGGTGGTCTGTCTAATAACCAGTTTGGCTTCCGTAAAGGGAAGTCGACGGTGGATGCCATTCTGTCCGTCACCAAGACGGCCGAAGAGGCAATCTAGCGCAAGATGCGAGGTTCGAGATCACCGCAGGCGTCCCAAAGGTTCGATCCTGAGTCCGGTGCTATGAAACACGATGTACGACGAGGTGCTACGGTTAGAGTTCCCGAATGGGGTGAAGATAGTCGGGTTCGCAGACGACATCACCCTGGAGATATGTGGTGAATCTATCGAAAAGGTAGAGCTAACGACCTCGCACTCCATTGGCATTGTGGAGAGATGGATGAGTTCCAGGAAACTGGAGCTAGCCCACCATAAGACTGAGGTCACGGTTGTTAACAACCGAAAATCGGAGCAAAATGCGACGATCAGTGCAGATAACTGCACAATCGAATCGAAGAGGTCTTTGAGGTAACTTGGGGTCATGATCGACGATAAGCTGTCCTTTATCAGCCACGTCGATTACGCCTGCAGGAAAGCCTCTATTATCCCCGCATTATCCCGCATGATGTCGGATAGCTCGGCGGTGCAAGGGAGTAAGCGTAAACTCCTGGCCAGTGTCGCCCTGTCTATACTTAGGTACGGCGGGCTGGCATGAATCACCGCGTTGAGTACCAAGAGCTACCTGAATAAGCTAGAGAGTACGCTCAGGCTTATGTGCCTAAGAGTGGTTAGTGCATACCGAACGGTATCACGCGACGCGGTCTGCGTCCTTGCGGGGATGATGCCAATAGGCATTGTCATAAAAGAGGATGTAGAGTTCTTCGAACAACGTGGAACAAGCGGTATTCGAAAGACCACTAGAGCTGCATCTATGGTTAAGTGGAAACTGCGGAACATGTGTTGTTCACATGTCCTCGCTTCGACGGCGCGAGATCCGGCATGATAGCCGTAAGCGGTCACGACACGACTCCGGATATCTGGTCCAGAGGATGTTCCAAGACCGGGACAACTGGGACGCGGTATGCATAGCAGCCTCCCAGATTGTCTTTGATCTCCAACAAAAATGGCGAAACGACCAACGGCAGGTCGCAGGGACCACCTAACTACAAAAGCCCTAAGTAGTTAGACATAGTGGGTGCTTAACCAGCACAATAGCCCCCTCCCCGAAGTAATACCGAAAGGTGGTCCCGGGGAGGGTCCAGGGCTTAAGGCACGGGTGGGTTTTTAGTGGGTCGAGGAGTTGGCACCCTCATCCCCACACCCTGAGTTCTTCAGGTGTCTGGTTGTAGATTTTCCATCCCGTCTAAAAAAAGAGGCATTGTCTTCGCCACAATTGGAGGGAGCTTGGCTTTACCTGCACTCGATTCGACAGCTGGGTCTTGATTCGAATGCTTGACACGCGATGTACCCGACGGGCCAGCAGTCAGATGGGGAGCAACGGGAGCGTTGGCATCGCTAAACGATCCAAACGATGAGCGCTCGCTTCGGGAACGAACTGAGTTGGATTGTTGCTTTCTCATAGGGCTGTCTTCACCATGACTCCCTTTCCGACGAGAGCTCGGCCGAATTACCGGTCTGTACATTGCCTCCCGTCCTACCTGAGCGTTCATGTCACCAATGACGGCTTTAAAGTCCTGCCGCGAGCCATCGAACACTTGCTCTAGATGCGCGTAGAACGCTTCTTCTCCGTCATCGGGTCCCCCTTCGTGTGGGCAATGAACGTTAATGATGTTGTTGATGAAGAACGGCCCTTGATCCTCCGTTTGTACATTCCCACATTGATCGGAAACCATTCCATCACGTGTTGACGCTTTTTGACCAGCTCTACAAAGCCGGTGCCCAGCTCGATGGGGATGCGACAGTAACCGGTCGATTTCTGCTTTTCCATACCTTCCGTCCTGCTCTGATGTTCCTGAAGTGCTACGTCTTCGAAGTTGCGTGGTTAACCCGGGAAGCAGAGTGACTTGCAGTTCCATGTTCAAAGTTTCCAGTCGTTGTCCTTATTTCGTCGGCTAGGTCTTTATCGATCGTTCCAGTCCGTATTTACTTCTGTATTATTTGCTACTTTCAATTTTTGAGGAAGGCTTGTTGGGCTTTCCCCAACTCCCTGTCTCGCCGGAGTAACGTCGTGCACAGCGCTGTTTGGAGTCCCACGCTGGCGTGAGGACAATGATCAGCCGTTCCTAACATGGAGAATAGATGTTGTTTTGAGCCACTCCTAAATGGAGAACAGACGCTCAGATAGACTGCACCCTTCGAAGAGAGGAACCTCACTTCCCTGCCCAAGTAGCACACTTGTTACAAACCGGTTGAAGTGACTGCTTCGTGACTCAAATAAGTCTCTATCAAGTTGCTGTAACCATTTTTGACTATTGGCTGCTACGTGGGTGTCTGCATATGACCAAGGTACCAACGGGATTGGTTATCCGTTCTTTTCTAAGGGTACTCATAACCCAGTCGGCAACACGGGGAGGTAGAAATAGGAGTAACTGGACAAGAGACAAGGAAACTTAGTGGGATCTATTTTGAACCTGTAGGAACACGCAGTAGCGTTGGTACGCATTATCCAGTAATTTGCCAATTCCTACGTAAAGCCTTCTACAAAAATGCTTCGACGCCATCTCCAGTGACCTTATGTCAGTTGACCTGATCCTTAGCCATGGCCGATGAAAATATCGATGTTGGCAGATTCTTCAGCTCTTCTGTGATTTTGGAGATCCGCTGCTCCTCCGGTTTGACCACAAAATTACTGTAGTTGGTTCTCCGTTTGTGGATCGCCTATGAAAGTGCTATCGAGCGTTGCGCTTCGCGGATATATTTTTTTCACCAGTGCCTTCAGCCGCTCGTTCCGGGTAATTGCCTGCTCAGACACAGCCGACCTCGACTGACGCTTCCGCATAACAATGTCCATCTTATCCAGGTACTACTTTTGGGTTTGGCCGGTTCCACGAACATGAACATACATGTCAGGAAGCGGAAGTCGCGTCCACTGGTTTCGGAGCTGCAGGCAATGACGCAGCGGCAGCGGCTGAATAAGATGGTGAACTCGATTTTCCCGGCGAATCGCGACGTGGCGGTGGTGATGGACGACGAGACCTATCTCACCCTGGATGGCAACGAGAGGCAGGGCACTTCGTATTTTACTTCCCCCACGAAGGAAGTGAGCTCCGAGGTGAAGATCATTTCACACACCAAGTCCCCCAAGAAGGTGCTGCTGTGGCTGACAATCAGCAAGAAGGGGATGTCAAAGCCGCTCTTCTTTAGCTCCGGACTGGCCGTGAACGGGGAAATTTATGATACGAAATGCCTGCTGGAAGTTGCTTCGTTCATCAAGATATACCATAAGGGCGAAGACGCGGTGATCTGGCCGGATCTGGCGTCGGCCCACTACTCGAAGCGATCGTTGGAGGAGATGGAGCGGCTGAATATCGATGTGGTACCCAAGCCGGCGAACCCGCCCAACGTCCCCCAATTGCGTCCCATCGAGAATTTCTGGGCCAACCTGAAGCGTAAGATCTACTCCAACAATTTAGTCGCGAAAACTGAGGAGGAATTGATAAATAAAACGAAGAAGAACTCAAAAACATGCCTACACGCATGTTTTTGTCCGCCATGGCGAATGTTTCGGTTAACTACCGGAAGGCCGCTCGCAAGGGCGTAGAATTTGTTTTGCAAGTAAGCTTAAATAATTACCTTCCATGAGAAATTTATCAAAAGCAATTATCTGTCTTAGCTTTTTTTTTATCACCATCCGAAAAAAAGTTCATTTATTTTAATGCAAACGTTACTATGAAACATCGTAAAAAAAAAGACTCAATAGAGTTGATCAATTCACAGGCATAAACATTTTAAATTGCTTCGTTTGTGTTTGCATGTGTTACCTTTTCATGCAATATCCAAAATACAGTTTTTAAAATTTTTAGTATATATACCAAAAATTGTGATTTTTTTTGAAAAACTGCCATATGATTACTTTTTGCCCAAAACAAAAAATGTAACTCGAACTAGGTCGATAAATTGTTCCGTTCTGGAGTTATCGCCGAAAACAAACCGCGTAAAAAAAACCGTGTACAAAAAGATCTTAGTGTACTGTCATTTTTTTTCCCCACAGAGGGGTGGTGCGAGGGTGTGTGGTGTGTATTCTTCATGAGGGGGGGTGGTAGTAGGAAAAAAATATTTGAAAAAATTGTTTATTTTGATAATGTATATTTTTGTTTTTTTTTTTTTGCTGTAAAATAAAAAATATGTTTTCATTTAGTTGAATCAGTTTGAATCAGAGGATATAATCCTGTGTTAGACGCAAAAAAAAAAATTGCCTGTCTTAAGCATGTAGACAAGTGAGTGCTTCGATGTATCACTAATTATGGTTGACATTGTGCGCTATAGAACACAATAGAACAATAGAATTTAAAAGTTTTCTTAGAAAACTGGCTTGACTTGCAAAAGTTTCCGGGACTGAAATAAATTTTCGATCATATGAGTCATCCCATTTTTTCAAACGTTATAAAAGAGATGTACGAACTCACGTGTTTCATACATGCACAACACATACTGCGACAAAAAAAAAAAGAAAAAAAACAAGAAAATTGTTAATAACTTCCGCTGCATTCTATCCTTCCAAGTTATTCTTCTCGGTAGTGTCACCCGAACCAGTCCTGTTCTAGTTAACCGGTCAACCGATTACTGATACCCACGGTATTTCTCAATCTCCTTCCAGAAAAACGCACCATCACGGATTCCAGCTCACCAATCTCTCCGAGCAACGGTCAACCGCAGCACCAGCAGGCACCCAGCTCGCAACCGTCGCTCCCGCTTCCGGCCGGCGGAGTGGAAATGGGCAATTGCGAGATTTGCGGCAAACCGGAGCACCGGAGCAAGATGAAGCGCAAACGTTTCTGCAGCGTCGATTGTGCCCGGGCAGCGAAGCAAAACTCCACCGACCAGGTCACGTCACCGTCTCACAATGGCACCAGCGAAGCCCATCCCACCAGCACCGGCAACGGGATGGATCATTCTTCCGTTACGACCACCGTCAATCCGGTGGCACCGTCCAACATCAAGCTGGAACGGATGGATTCGATGGATCAGTTGACATCTCATCATCACCATCACCATCATCCGTCGCAGTTTGCTGCTGCTACGCCGATGGAGACGGGGGCAGCCACGATTCCGGTCATCCCAACGGCGGCACCCGAGGAAAGTCCGATCATCATGAGCTGGTCCGTTCAGGATGTGTCTGATTTCATCAAGAACCTCCCAGGATGTAGCGACTATGCGGAGGATTTCGTCATTCACGAAATCGATGGTCAAGCACTGCTGCTACTGAAGGAGAGCCACCTGGTCAAGACGATGGGCATGAAGCTGGGACCGGCGCTGAAGATTGTCGCCAAAATTCACTCCTTGTTCGCGACTGTCAGTGCCGACTCGCAACAGCAGCAATCCTAAGGAAGTTGTAGTGTGTAGGACACTAGGCGCAATCAGTCCAGATTGACTGTTTATCAATAGACTTTTTATTTAGTTTTATTTTGCCTAAAACTGTAAATGTTACTTTGTAAATACGAGTTATCTACATACTAATTAAACGTCCGTTTTCAATTCCCGATACGATAAGGTATTAAAACTGAATCTAATGATTTGGAACCGCAAAACACCCACAAGCTGGCTGGTTACTAAATTAATTTATTTTACATTTATGTAGTAAAATCTCATTTTTATGTCTACGTCTCGTGAAGTACGTGACGATCTTATCGATTAGTAGTCCTGTAAATATCTATTGATTCATCTGCTTGTCGCTCCCAGTTTAGTAGTACCTATAACGTAGGAATATAGTTCAGAAAGCTATTTCATTCAACCTAGAACAACACATTCAAACAAGAGAAAGTCTGCGTGTTGCAAAATTCTGCCAAAATTTTTGATAACATAAAAAAACCGCTAAACTAAAGCAGCAATTTGTAGAAACAAAAACTGAAATTATTACAATGGATACATTGCAATTAGTACTATGACATGTGAGAATAAATTTTTAAAACGATGTGTAAAAGCAAAGCTTTCTTCGAAATCTCCTTGAATAGGTTAACAAGTAGGGGGCATTATGAGCATAGGAGGTGTTTCAAGCACGCCATTTTTTCCATGCTCCGACATATTTTTTAAAAAGCTACAACACTAAAAGATTGCTCGACTTGGCAATTTTGCTTCGAAGTTGAATTTGATTTGTGGATATCGGTTGGCATTTATAATAGAAACGCGATTATAAGGCTTATCACTGCAGTAGTCTTTCATTTCGACTTATTGGTCAAAGCGCGGAAACAAGAATGACATTCGTACGATTTGTCGACAGGGTTGTATACACTGAAAATATTAACAGGGCTGTGCGCTGCTTCAAGGGCACCTCCACAGTACCCCCTCCAGTCACACCAGAAACCTAATACGATGACCGGATGGTGTGACTTTTGTTTTAGGATCCAAAGGTTGTTTTTCAGCTTCATCCTGGACAAATGCTGGCTCAACTCGATCGATTGAAACACGCTGTGGCTTTCCTGATATCAGCAAGTCAAAAAATTTGTCACACCGGTCCCAAGCTCGTTCCCAAGCTTAATAATTCGCTTCTAATAACGTGACTCGCACCAACACACCCTCAAATATTCTGTCAAAATAACGAATCAAAACAAACCCCAAAATAATAGTAACGGGGGGGAGAGTGTGTAGGGGGGTGCGGAGTGGAGGGTGTTGTTAGAAAATAGGCGTTCTTCTACAGTGAACCAATTTCATATCGCTAGTTTCATATTGATTGTTGGTTGCACCACCTGGTAGAGTCCCTCAAAAGGCTGCTGCAACGACTTCTTCACCGCATCTGTCCGTACGAAAACGAACTTTGAGTCGGACAATGCAGGCTGCTTGAACACTTTCGGCTTACAATGGTGCGATACTTTTATTGCATTTAGTTGGTCGAATACCCTATGCAGTTCCTAAGCGTAATCACTGACGTTCACATCTTATATTTGATTGTCGAAGAACTCCCCGGGAGCAGCCAGTTGCTGACCATAAACCCGCTCCGCAGTAGAACATGTGAAATCCTCCTTAAGTGCTGTTCTAATTCCAAGTAGTACCAATGGCAACTTTTCTGCCCCATGCTTCGGATCGTCACACATCAATGCTGCTTTTAGTGTTCTGTAGGAACGTTCCACTAGTCCATTAGACTGCGGGTGATAAGCAGTCGTACGTAGGTGCTGTATCCCCGTGTTCCTATTTAACTCATTGAACAAACGGAATTCAAATGATCTACCTTGATCCGTAGTTATTTTCACCGGAACACCGAAACGTTATATCCAGGAAGAAACAAAAGCACGAGCGACAGTTTTCGCTGTGATATTCATTTTTTTAAATAAATCATTTATTTGTACAGGCTCAATCGAATCAACTTTACAGAGCCAAATTTTCCTTTTTTATATCCAATCAAATATCTTAGAACTAAAGATATGGGGATAGAACCGATTACTCGCGGCCGTCTTGAGGTTAATAGGAATAACAATTTTACAAATGGGAAGCTGGGCGGGAATTTAGAGTAAGGTTTACATAACACATTTATTTTAAATTCTAAGTTGTGATGTGATGTGATGTGATAGAAAGCCACCACCAATACAGGACTTGTCATGGCGTACAGTTCCTCATAATGGCAAGAGCAAACTGTACATACCGGTAATCCTCACTATTCCGTTGTATGAAGGGCCAAAAACAGGGGCGTAAGCAGAAGCACTTACACGAAACCCACGGAAAGGATAGAGAGTCTCCTTCCAACGAAACGCTCTTTTTACAGGAAATGAACGGTAAGCAATGCACATTACACACTTAGAAAATTTTACAGTATTCGGTTATTTTTTTACCGAATTTTCAACTGCTGAACGTTCAGTAATCCGATTTAACGGATTTCGGTTAAATTTGACAAGTTCCGGTAAATTATGGAGAGTGTGAGCTGTTTAGTGGAATACCTGTAACTAGAAAATAAGAAGAATGATTAGTAATTTCCATTTAATTCCAACTACCTTTATTGCTTATCTTGACAGATACGCGTATTTCGTCTACAATGTGCAGACTTCTTCAGTGTCGTGTACTAATACTCGAGTATTAGTACACGACACTGAAGAAGTCTGCACATTGTAGACGAAATACGCGTATCTGTCAAGATAAGCAATAAAGGTAGTTGGAATTAAATGGAAATTACTAATCATTCTTCTTATTTTCAAGTTCCGGTAATTTTTTTACCGGAATACTGTAAAATTTCACCGAAATCCGGTAAATTGGATTACCCAACGTTCAGCTGTTGAAAGTTCGGTAAAAAATTACCGAATACTGTAAAATTTTCTAAGTGTGTAGGATTTCCGTCTGGTGGTTTGTTAAAAATAGGGTTAGCAAACTCACTGTAGACTGTCGGAAGATAATTAGACCTTCGCTGATCTCGATCTGACGATTTCCATCAAGGAAGGCATAATTGTCATCCATGACTTGGGCCAGATAACCACAAATCCCTCATCCAGCCTATACTTTGTCTGGCACCCTGTATTCCCCCCTTACCGTTTGTTAATGATTGTATGTATGTAATGTAGATCCATCTGCTCGAATCATCAGTCAGTAGTGCACTCTCTCTTACGCACTATCCTTATCAGTCCGTCACAACTACCGATCATGATCCGTCGATCGTTATTGGCAATTCCCAGGGTGGCCACACTATTTTCATTTTCAAATTCCCGGTTTTTTCCCAGTTTTCTCGGACCAAATGTTAAACATTCCCCGGTTTAAGACTGGTATCCGGGTCTGCACAAGCGTCACGGGACTTGTGCGCCTGTGTGTTTTATGGAGCCTTTTTCGGCGAAAACAAAACATTTCTATTTGTTGTCGTGTGGATTTTGAAAGGTTGAGTTCGAATAGAAAAAAAAAAACAGGTCAAAAGGAGAGCCGAGTTCCGAAACAGTTTTTTTTTTCGATTTTGATGTGCTCGAAGATTTGATGGTTTTGACAGTCAGTATATTGGACGAAGAAAAAATAGAACTCCTGCTCAAAAAAAAAAAAGAAAGAAAAGAAACGCGTAGTCAAAACGACAAAACAGGATAATCGATTGATACTTGCGATTTGCGAAGAAATTTGGACACATCCTTGCTTGTACCAAATAACAAGAAAGGAGAATTCCAACAAGATATCTAAATACGCTATGTGGCAACAAACCAGTTGTACAATTTGATTTAAAACCGTTTTCGGGTAATGCTCCACTGGTATCGCGCCTCTTATAAGTTGAAAAAAAAAAAAAAAAACGGCAGTCGAAATACGATGAGTGTTAATTCGCAAATAAAATAGTTGAAATGTGGACTTAAGGCATCACGGGACTTTGAACAGGATTTGGCTCAGGAAGTTTTCCCTTTTACGCTTCTCCATATTTCTCCACACTCAATGACGAGTTAGTTTTGCGTATTAGGTTCTGCATTGAATTTCGAAATAAATTCTAGAAATTTGGGAAATATTTTATTAAACTTTATTGTTGGGTAGCCGGCTTACCTCCTTCGATCTGTGCAGTGGATTCTGCCTGCCGACTCCAACACCGCTTGGGAACTGGGTACTCAATTACCACCTATAGGCTGCAGAGGGTTTATCTTTGGGAGCGGGGTGTCGGTACTGTCCACCCATGGGATGCAGGTTTCCTCTTCACGGGTTCCAAAAAAAAAAAACAGAGTTACAGCTCACACACAAATCACAAACTACATTTATTTCTCCTTAAACAACAAAAGGTCAATTTTTGCGTGACGTAATTAATGGACGTTCCCTTATGATCACGCGTTTTTTTTTGGCAAGAGCTCTATATTTGCTGCAACCAATATTTCTTCCTGAATTAGCTGTTCATTAAATTTATCGTGACTGTCAAAACCATCAAAATCATCGAGTACATCAATGTCGATAAAAAACTGTTTCGAAACTCGGCTCTCCTTCTGATATGTAATTTTTTTTTGTTCGAATTCAAACTTGCAAAAACCGCACGGAAACAATTCGGAATGATTTGTTCCCGTCCAGGAAGAAGTGTGTAGAGATCAATTTTATTTCCCGGAGAAAATCCCGCGATTGGGTTTACACTTCAGGAAAACTGTAATTTTTGTGTAGACTTAATTTCCGCCACGGGAATCCAAATCCCGGCTCCATTTTAAACACACAGGCGCCCAAATTCCGTGACGCTTTTCCAAAACTGTAAACCAGCCTTTATAAAAGTTAAATCAATTGACACACTCTAAAATTTCACGGATCGTTATGGATGAACACGCTAAGAAACACGGAATACCTAGAGTTTGATGATAATCACAGACAATCTAAATGATGAATAATCATGTGAACATAAATTCCCGGTTTTTTCCCGGTTTCTCCCGGTTTTTTTAGAATTCCCGGGTAATTCCTGGTTTTCCCGGTTTTCCCGGTTCTGTGGCCACCCTGAATTCCCGAACTTTTATCAATTTTCGACCAACTCATATCATAGCTTTACAGAATAAAACCGATAACAATAGGCTAACTCAGTTTAGTATCGAATAAACACCAGTAAACATCGCATCGAATATCGTTTTGTTATAATCGACGGAGTCAATAAAGTGGTATCGTTCCTACTCCAATCAAGAACACTGATTCTTTTAGTCCGAAACGTGATCGCGGTAACATAAAAATTGGTCCTTCGAACCGGATCAAGGACTATTGGAACAGTGTTTGCGATTTGCGTCGCGTTAAAAGTGCATCTTTCGAAAAGTGCGTGAACACTAAGTGAGTCGAAGAGAACATTAACAATTTGCGGCGGTGATAATTATTGAGCTGAAAAACAAGTGCTAGTGACCAACACGAGGCCCACGCTTCATCTAGAACCCAATAGTTTCGATCTATTGTAGTGCGTGTGCTTTTCATCACCGAGATCGACGGCAGCGTGGCGTGGCGTGGGTTTCTCTCTCTCGACCCCTACGGAGGCTGTAAGTAGACTTGCATGTGCATGCGATCCCAGTTAAAGAACCAGTAGTAAGTTGCAGTACACTGGCTTACTAAATTTTTCGCGATTTTGCATGATCCATGATCCAGTACATCCACCGCGGATGTGAGCTTTTTTAGAGAAATTTTGATTTGATTGACAATTTGGCAAACACGTGTGTGAAACTGGATTCTAAACGATTGTTCTAGTGCTCATAGGTGGTTAAGATGGCTACTGAGCTAAAAAAGCTTTCGAATCAGGAATGTTTTTGTACCCATCTCATTCAATATCGTTCTAGCGACACGTTCGGACGTGTTTTGCGCTCTCGTTAATTTTCCAGTTTGTGTCTCATTAGTACTTCCGCGATTTCTTGCGTTTCCGCGTGTTGGTATGGGCAAACCTGGCCCAAGTGGTGGACCGAAATCCAGCGGCAAGCGGCCGGCTTCCATGGTTCCAGTGGCTGTACCCCTCGAAGCGTGGGCCCCCGTGGTGGCGGCACAGCTATGAACACCAGCGACGTCGGTGATTTCGGCGGCTCCGTCGAAAATTTAAATTCTGCTGTTCCTACAGCAACAGTGAAGCTACCACCGGTGGTGGTGAAAAACATCACTCTCGGCGACTTGATGGCCAGTTTTCAAGCGGCCGGCATTGCAGCCGAGTACAAGCTGTACCGTATAGGGACAAAGGTGATGCTTCGGTCGAAAAAGGACTACGACCAGGTGGTGAAGCATCTGAAGGATTCCAATTCTGAATTCTTCACGCATGACATCACCGGGGAGAAGCCTTTCAAGGCCGTCATCAGAGGCCTGCCAAACCTCGATCCGGTACAAATCGCATCGGAAATCCAGGACCGGTACAAACTGGCCCCAATCGCCGTTTACCGGATGAACTGACGGAACGAAAACGTGAGGCATCACCCAGATTGCCTGTACCTGGTGCATTTCAAAAAGGGAACGGTGACGCTCAACGCGCTGAAAGCGATCCGCTCTCTCTGTTCCACCATCGTCGCATGGGAGCCGTACTGTGGTAGACACCGTGATGTGACGCAGTGCCAGCAGTATCTGGACTTTGATCACGGTACCCGGAAATGCAATTTCAATGCCCGCTGGAACAACTGTGCCCAAAATCACACCACATCCAACTGTCCCATCGAAGGAGCCGTGGCGTACAAGTGCGCCAACTGTGGTGGTGCCCACCAGGGAACCGATCGTCAATGCCCGAAACGCGAAGCCTTCAAGCGCATCCGAAAGCAAGCCTCGACTGCCAACCAACCAGGACGGAAGACGGAAAGGGCTGCGGCCTTCACAGCGGGAGATTTTCCGACATTTCGCGGAAATCGCCAACTAAACCCGTGGGGGCAAGGTACTACCCCTCAAGCACATCCCGGCCCTTCTGGTGGACAGCGATCCTAACCCCCCCCCCCTAGATTCTGTAGATAACCAGCAACCAACAACAATCCCGAACTGTTCTCTGCGGACTAACTGATGGCGATTTTCGTTGATATGACCGGTGCGCTTCGCCAGTGCCGCAGCAAGACCGAGCAGATCCAAGTGCTCGGTAAATTCATCATTCAAGCGCTAACCATCGTCACCTGGAACGCTTGCTCTATTAGAGCAAAATGCTATGAGCTTGTCGACTTCGTCACTTCGTCCGCTAGCAAAGCATCGACGTGGGCCTTCTAACCGAGACCCACCTAAAATTTGGCGACAGCTTCTGGTTGCCTGACTACAACACTACAACATCATCCGGCTTGATCGCACCAGCTCAAGGGGGGGGGGGGGGGGTTATTTTGCGATGATCGTGAAGAAAGGGATCAAGTACCACATTCTGCCGCATATCCGCACATCGGTTATCGAGGTCCTTGGTGTGGAGGTGGAAACGTCGACTGGAAGTATCCGGTTTATCGCTGTTTATTGCCCTCGACAGTGTGCTGCCAGCAATGAAGCGTCAATAAAGTTCAAGAACGACCTAACCACCATCACACGTACTAGCTCTCGTTTCGTCATTGGTGGGGACCTGAACGCGCGCCACGAGGCTTGGAAAAATTACCAGCGAAACCAGAACGGTCGGTCTGTACACGGTGCAGTTTCCGGATAAACCGACATTCATCTCTCCGGCGGGAAATTCGTCCACTCTGGACTTTTTCCTGACGAACATTGACAAAGCCGGTGGCGTACAACGACTTCAGCTCCGACCGCCAACCGGTGGTGGCTGAAGTCGGTGTCAACGTGATTCCTGCTCCAACATACCAACGGAAAAATTACCACCATGTGAACTGGGTACAGTTCAGCCTTATCGTGGACCGGAACATCGACGAAAATCTACCGCTCGACTCCATCGATGAAGGACTGCAATAAGCCATAACCGTGGCTGACGAGGCGTGCGTCCGTCATGTTCCTGTGAGGGGTAAGTTCGTAGCCATTGATCCACATACCCATTTTTTGATCCGCTTACGAAATGTTCATAGACGCCAGTTTCAGAGGACAGGTGATCTTGATAGGAAACAAGAAGGGGCCGATCTGAACCGGCAGATTACTTCCAGAATGCACTCGCTCCGAAACGAAAATTTCGGACGTGTCATCCAAAATATGGATGATCGGTCGAGACCATTCTGGAAGGTAGCCAAAGTCCTAAAGACGCATCCCAAACCCGTTCCTCCTCTGAAGGTTGTCGATTCTATTCTGCTAGCCCCAGCGGAGAAAGCAAATGCGATCGGCAATCATATTGCTGCATCGCATTTGCTTGGCTCAAACATCCCAAGTCCCGCTTGAAGGTCAGGTTGCGCAATGCGTCAATAATTTAGATGCCTCCCCTTGTGCCGTTCCTACGGAGGATAGGATTACTATCGAACAGATTTGCTCAGCGCTGAAGAACACTAAACACATGAAGGATCCCGGGTTTGATGGAATCTTCAATTTGATCTTAAAAAAGCTGAACACCAAAGCCCACTCGCTTTTGAGTGCTATCTTCAACAGATGCTTGGAACTGAACTACTTTCCAAGCATATGGAAAGAAGCCAAAATCATCCCGATCCACAAACCCGGGAAAGATCCAACATCGCCTTGAAGCTACAGACCAATAAGCCTCCTCTCAGCGTTGAGCAAATTGTTCGTGAAGCTAATTCTTAATCGTTTGCTCAAGTGTGTCGAGGAAAATAACATTCTCCTGCCGGAACAGTTTGCGTTCAGGAAGGGGCATTCCACCACTCATCAGCTAGTTCGGGTGACGAACAACATCCGAAGTAACAAAGCTGTATCCAAGTCTACAGCCATGGCTTTGTTAGACGTCGAAAAGGCGTTTGACAATGTCTGGCACGACGGGCTTGTATACAAGCTTTGTAACTTCAAATTCTCACCACACATTGTGAAAATCACCCGCAACTACCTCCAGCAAAGGTCGTTTAGGGTATCGTTGAACGGTTGTCTTTCAGACAGGTTTTCAATCCCAGCAGGAGTGCCGCAAAGTAGCCTGCTGGGCCCGCTGCTGTATAACATCTACACTTCTGACATTCCTTCCCTTGGTGATGGTTGCGTGTTTTTCCAGTTCGCAGATGACACCGCAATAGCCGTCAAGGGAAGGATGCCTCGCGAAACAACGAACACACTTCAACGATGCCTTAACACCTTTGCCGATTACGCTGGGAAGTAGAAAATTAAAATCAATGCCTCTAAAACACAAACTATTATGTTCCTCCACCGGCAATCAGCCAAACTGAAACCTCCTCCGGCGTGTACAATAATCATGGATGGCACAAGGGTTGAGTGGTCCGCCGAAGTAACGTATCTAGGTTAACTTCTCTTTCGATCGCATGTTGAGAGAACCTTAGTCAATTTATTTATTTATTTCACCGCCTCGAATGTTTAAAAAACAATTCCACAGACTGTAACTTATTCTAAAATCTTAATCCTACTCTTAAAAACAGCCTTAGACACATTAAAATCAAACACAACACTAGCACTATTGAACGAACGGAAGCATCTTTCCAATGGATTGTTAAATCCATATGTGGTTCTATGGCGTCTGATAAACAATAATTCACGGTCACGCAATTTTCGAGAAGGTGCATAAAACGATACATTGAATAACAACGAGGGACAGTCGAGATTTCCTTTTATCGGGTCAAACACGAAGAGCCTTTGCAAGTTAATCCGCCTGGAATCAAGCTTTTCCAGAGCGATGAGTTTACAGCGGCATGTGTAATCGGGCAGGTCCGCTGGGTTCGACCAAGGCAGCTGACGAAGAGCGAAACGTACAAAGCTGCGCTGCACACGCTCCATCCGTTTGATTTGCGTTGCATGAGACGGTATCCACACACAAATAGCATATTCCAGGATGCTTCGAACTAATGAGCAGTATAGCGACTTGAGTGCGTAAATATCGTTGAAGCTCGTGGTACAGCGTCGTACGAATCCTAGGGCAGCGAACGCTCTAGCGGTAGTTATGTAGACATGCTCATTGAACCGTAGTTTACTGTCGATGTTTACTCCAAGGTCACGGATGGGTTCAACGCGTTCCATGTATACTGGTCCAACCGAATATTCGAATTCAATTCGAGACTGCCGACGAGAGAATGCAATGGACTTACACTTGTTGATGTTCAATTCCATCCCATTCTCAAGGCACCATCGTTGTAGTTCATCTATATCGGCCTGAAGCGCGCAGCAGTCGAGGTGAGAGGTTACAATGCGATAAATTTTTAGATCGTCAGCGTAGAGCAATTTTCCTGATTTCAGCCGAAAGCATAGATCGTTTATGAACAATATGAAGATGAGTGGGCCCAGAACGCTGCCTTGTGGCACGCCAGATGTGATGGAAAAGACGCGAGAGTGCGATCCGTTGATGTTGACAAACGCATTACGGTCAGACAGATAAGAGCGCAACCAATCTGTAATCCAATCTGGAAATCCCAAGTATCTAAGCTTCGCAACAGCAAGATCGTGAGGCACTTTGTCGAACGATTTGGAAAAGTCGAAGTAAATGGCATCTATTTGACGCTTGTTCTCAATTTCCGTTGATACAAATTGGTGAACGTCATGAGATTCGTTGTTGTTGAACGCTTCTTAACAAATCCGTGTTGAAACTCAGATAAAAATGGTTGAGAAGCAGCGTACAGGACATCATGAACTAATCCTTCGAACACTTTAGCCAGGCAGCACAAAATGGAAACGCCACAATAATTCTCAACTGCATGACTAGATCCTGCTTTGAATATCGGGCAGATCGAAGCTGTCTTCCACAGTTTCGGGAAGGAACAGTGGCGAAGCGAGCTGTTGAAAATGATTGTCAAAGGCCTTTGCAGAGAATCAGCACATTCTTTAAGGAACAACGGCGGAAGGTGGTCGGTCCCAGGTCCTTTGGAAACGTCTAGCTTATTCAAGGCAGACGTGACATCATGCTGTGTTATTTCGAAGAGCGGCAGATTCAGGCCGAATAATGGGCAGTTCCTGAGGCTGTCAGCTGAAAATGCTGGCAAATTAGTACTGTGTACGTTTTCAAAGAAATCTGTAAATAGATTGGCTAATCCATCAGGAGAATCAGCAGTCGAATCTTTGAAAGTCATCTCAGCTGGAAATCGATTTGAGCGTTTGCGGTTACAAATAAATGTCCAGAAAGAGGAAGGATCTTGCTTCGCAGTCGTCTCCATGAATGTGATGTAATTACAAAACGACGCAATTTGGCATTCGTTGTAATTGGATTCAACAGAATGAAGATTGTTACGATTTTCATCTGTTCGCGCTCGAAAATAACGCTTGCGGGACTTACAAACAACGTTACGAAGGTGCTGCAGCTCAGGAGTCCACCAAAGATGCTTGAAAGGCTGTCGTCTACATCGCTTACGTGGCACGTGTTCGTCCAAGATTCTGTACAGAGTGTCATAAAAGATACATACCGCCTCGTCTGTGTCCTTGTCACGGAACATCATATCCCAATCAACGACAGAAACAGCAGCATTGAGATCCACAAAGTTGCATCGTCGAAAATCGAAGTTGTCAATCTGATTCGGGCTCTCGACTAGCGGCATAAAAGTATCATTTACGCCGGTACGAAGAACGAACGGCATGTGCAGACTGTCAATCCTGAGAAGACCTGACGGCGGCTCGATTAGTTTAACGACATTTGGATCGTTGACGAATGCTAGGTCCAGTAAGCGGCCCATAGAGTTTGGACTCTCGTTGACTTGGTGAAGACCAGAAGCGACCATCGATTCCACAAGCTCGTTTTCTTGTTCGGGTGAAGCATTGGATGGCAGCAGTCCATTGACATCCTCGTCGTTTATCCAGATAAGCTGGGGAAGATTATAATCACCCACAACAACGATTATGTCGGAATCCGAAATACGTTCACTTAGCTGCTGAATCACTATAGAGTGCGAGGAATATAACGCCGGATGCGAGTTGGGACGAAGATAAATTCCGCAAACGTAGACATTTGACTTCTGGAGACTGATGCGTACAACAGCTTGCTCGAGGTTATTGCAGTTCTCCAGTTCTACGGACCTGCAGCTCAGAGTGGCTTTAACTGCTATTAAAACTCCACCACCACGTTTGAGGTCGCTGGAGGCCGAGCTCCGATCACATCGAAATATGCTGTAAGTTGAAGCAAATTCCGAGTTTGAGATGTCTGAATGCAACCATGTTTCCGTTAGCCCAACAATATCATAGTCACAGGACGATAGCTTAAAAAATAGATCATGCGTTTTGGTACGGATGCCTCTGACGTTTTGATAATACACCGTCAAGTATTTCAATGGAGAGTCGGACGAACAAGGTGGTGGCACAGAAAGTTGCACTTCTATGTTAAGACTTGTTGATTGGACTGATGCTGTAGATGATTCGAGGATGTTGTTCCGGGATCGAAACGCTGCGTTGGTTTCCAAAAATTCCGGACATTCGAACCATGGTCAATAAACTCCCGAAATTTTATTCCTTGAGGCCAGGTGGCGGGATCCATTGCCTTGGATTTGAGATCCTTTTGAACACCCACCTTGAAGGACACAATGATAGCATCGATAGCGGTTTTCCTCTGGGTACCAAGGATTTGGCTACGGCATCGGTTGTTTCCAAGCACTCGTTAGCAAGATTTTGCACCTCGCAGGCAATATTTTGGTTAAATACACCCAAAACTTTTCATCAGGTCTCACCGCTGATTCTCCGAGAGTACTGCTTCCGGATTGACCAGTCCCGCAGAACTTTTTCGTCGGCTGTTCTACTAGCTCGAGAGGATCCTCGTCACGAGTGCGCTTGGGTGTGGTGCGAGCCCTGAATTGGAATTGACGTGGAAGCGGCGAGAGCACAGCTGGAGACAATTTGTTGAAGCCCCCTTGAATTTCCTGCTTCAACTCAGCAATTAGACTGGTTTTTATCTCCGCTTTCAGTTCTTCAACCACTCTCTGATAACTATCCTTGAGTTCCCAAGTAGCAGCGTTTGTCGACGTCATGGCACTTTTGAAGCGAGCATTCTCTATCATATCGCAACATCCTTTGCAGAGCCAGAAAACAGCAGAATTTCCACAAATATCCTTGTAGAACTACTCCGACAGGTGTGCGCACTTGTAATGGAAAGTGGCTTTACAAAAACCGCCGCAAACAACTTCCGTCGCAGTCAAAGAATTTGCACAGCTGTTACAAATTTCGATCGTTGCTAACAACAGCCGAATCAAAAATGTATCACCGTCGTAGCGATAGTAATAAGCGTCACTTAAACGTCACTACACACTACACAATGGTTATGGCGGTGAAACTGGCAACACTGGCAGTTACAGATGCGAGAATGAGTGATTTCTGACGACTGACGACTCACACTCACGGTGGCGATGTAGCTTGGTTTGTTTACCTCAAGATCACGATGAATGAAGCCGGCGCTGATGGTTGTAGCGATGCGGACGATTGACGAAATTATCGAAGCTGGACGAGGCTTGGAATTTTTCGGATTGCAGAGTGAGAAGACAAGCAGCAGCAGGTAAGCTATATTGTCTTGCTTGGTACAGGAAAATACAGGTGAGTTCGTTTTTCAATCGAAATGGTGCTGGGCGGAATTGATGGTTGGGAGGTTGTTGTTTATTACGGCAGACGGCACTCACCACAGAGCTGCGATAACAAGTGCAAGTGCTCCGCCTTAGTTAGGTCGCTATATCCGCTGATCTGTCGAAGATCCCGCCTCTCAGGGGTGAACAAACTGGCAGTCTACAAACAAATCATTGCGCCTGCGATCTTTTACGCAGCTCCGGTGTGGGATCAATGTGCACAAACTCACAGGAACAAGTTGCAACTCGCGCAGAACCGAACGCTGAGGATGATACTAAACCGTCCCTTCGACACTAGGATAACCGACCTTCATTGGGACGCGGACAATAGATATGAAAATTAGTGAAACCAAGAAAAAATTTGTAAATATATGTAACATATCGGAACACGAGCTGATAAGCAATCTGTATATAGTAGGTTAGTTGTAAATAGTAGATTAGGTAGTTGTAGGTTGTATATAGTAGTTTTAAGTAGTTTATTTTTCAATTCAAACCAATTCCACCAAGGTGGTAAATCAATAACCAAATTTGATAGGACTAGACATTTTTAATTAATTATTATATTATAATCAATACCAAAGATGAAAAGGTAAACCTGTATCACTTAAATTACGAACATGTTAAACCATCAACAAACAAAAGAAATAAAGATCATTTTACTAATAAAAAAATGTTTTTGTACTGATTCTCTTAGAAATTTGGAAAAGGCTATTGATAAGTATAATTAGGATATGGATAGAAACATGATAGAAGGGTGGAAGGAATATCTAGAGGAAATTAACAGTGAATTTAAGCAAGTAAGGTTACAGTTGGAGTCCTCCGAGGAATTCCAGAAGGCACTAGGACAATCAAATGAAGAAAGTTCCATCCAATCACTGGACATATTTAATCAATCCACACGTGCAGAATTTGAGCTCACCTATCTGAAAATCAAAGGGTTTTTAATATCGAAAATTCGAAGCACCACGGCATCAAATCCAGTGGTCAGGCAACCTGGTGTGAACAGCGCACAATCCAAAGTAAAGCTGCCAGAAATTAAACTTCCACTTTTTGATGGTTCAATTAAGGAATGGCCAACGTTTAGGGACACCTTCCAATCATTGATAGGCTCTACATCTATAATTCACATTACTGAGCTGAAATATGGATAAATTTTCGTACTTGGTCTCATCTTTATCGAAAGAGGCGAAGCGTGTGATCGAAGTTATTGAGGTTACCTCTGCAAACTATTCTGTTGCATGGGATTTATTAGAGAAGCGGTAAGAGAACAAATACCTCATAGTAAAATCGAACGTGGAAGCTCTTTTTACATTCGAGCCAATGAAAAAGGAGTGCCACTAGTCACTGAAGAAAATCATTGACGAATATGAACGGAACCTGAAGATGCTCGAGAAAGTTGGTGAGCATCCGGACAACTGGGGCACTATTCTCGTATTTATGCTCAGTTCTCGACTCGATTCACCAAACATGCGTAATTGGGAGACTCCGAACTTATCCACTTCCTGCGCAGTCACAGTCTCGTGCTACAATCTGCTGCCGCCTCCAAGCCTCGGTCCGCCGATCCACCTCGCATGTCTTCCTCATCACGCACGAGCTTCTCCAAGGTAAGCTCAGCTCACTCAGCTCATGTTTGAAACATTAAGGCTACCATTTGGAAAGGGCCTATTTATAAATTATTAATCTTTTTAAACTTTAGTGATAATACAATTAAATCAGGTGGTTGATCCTGTTTATTACCAAAACTTTGAAGTATATTACAAGAAGGACGATAAATTGGAAAACAAAAGCTTTATCATAATATCTGAAGTATTGACCCATGACTCAATAGAAGTTCAGTTGTTTTTATAAAAAATTGCTAGATTTCATTAGACAAAATTCAATATATTGCTCAAAACTTATTTTCATGTCAAATGGAGCAGCGGCCCATTATAAGAACGAAAAGAACTTTGTCAACTTGTGCAATTTCAAGTCCAAGTATGGATTGGAAGCAGAATGGCACTTCTTTTCAACGTCTCATGGGAAAGGTCCATCTGATGCTATTGGTGGTACTCTCAAGCTAATGGCAAAGCGAGCTCAAGATTATGGAAACACAATCAAAACTCCTCGGAAATTATATGACTGGGCAGTTAAAAAGTAAAATAAAAGTATTACAAAACTGAATCTCTGTTTCATATCTGCTGAACAGTATGCAAAAATTGTTGGCCATAATACAACGGTCATCCCTATAAACTGGCAACACTGATGGGCGCTTGTCATCTACAGCGCTCGCAGATGAAGAAGAAGAAGTATAATTTGACATTAGTGTGTTAACCTAACTTTGTAGAAATTCGACAATATACGTTTTATGTGTACAACGTGTTCGAGTTAATTAATTCGTTTTACCCCGATAATATCCGGTAGTTTTTTCGTAGTCTGCCGCAATTCCACTGTGCATTGATCCACTTCGTCCAATAGGTTATGGGCCCAGTGGAGGTTGCGTGAAAAACGGTATCGGTTCGCGAAAAAGTGAAAAAGTAGTCGGTCGTCCACAAGTTTGTGTGATTGTTTTCATACGGTAATAGCGGCTGCAGAGCGACAATGGAGGCGCTGAATAAGTTTGTCCGGTTGAGCAACCACAATTGGCAGACTTGGACGTTCCGAATGGAGATGCTCCTTACGAGAGAAGATCTGTGGCATTTCATCGATTCTCCGAAGCCAGCAAAGGATCCAGAGCAGTGGGTTAAGGATGACAAGAAAGCCAGAGCGACGTTGGGACTTTGTGTCGAAGAGAATTAATACGGACTTATCAAAACAGCAGAAAGTGCTAGCGTAAAGAATGTGCACACCAAAAAGTAGTCGTCGGAAATGCCCTAATGCAGTCTTCTCCGTGTACGCTTTGCTAATCCGATCACTACTACATGAATATTAATGTATGTGTGCTATGATGAAGACGTCGTTTGGCTACAGTAACCTTTATTCAGTAAAATGGCGTCGAATCAAGAACGCGTGCGCGAAGCAATTTTGCACAAAAGAGTGGAAAATCCAGATATGTCGCACGGCGATATTGCCAAGTCATTAAAAATCGCAAAATCGACGGTTACTAAAGTGCTAAAAAACTTTCAGCAGCGCTTAACTTTAAAGAGAGAGGTCGGTTCCGGAGGTAACCATGATTCTCGTTTCGTCTAGGAGAGGAAGAAAGTGATTAAAGAATTTAAGAAGAAACCGAATATCTCCGTTCGTGATGTGGCGAAAAAGGTGAAAATGTCTCCATCGTTCGTCCATAAAGTGAAGAAAAGTGCAGGCTTGAAATCATTCAAAGTAGGTGTTGCTCCAAATCGTAACGTCAGCCAGAACAAGAGCGCAAAATCTCAATCGAGAAAATTATATGACACTATGCTGAAGGAATACGACTGCATAATATTGGACGACGAACATATTGCAAAGCTTACTTTAAGCAGATACCGGGACTACAGTTTTATACCTCGTTGCAAAGAAGAAATGTTGTTGATCGTTTTAAGCAAAAAAAATTGTCGAAGTTCCCAAAAAAATACCTCGTATGGCAGGCAATATGTGGATGCGGTCTCAGAAGCGACATCTTCATCACGACTGGCACTCTAAATGGACAAATTTACGTAAAAGAGTGTCTGAATAAACGACTGTTGCCGTTCATTCGGGAACACAACGGTTCGGTGCTGTTCTGGCCTGACCTGGCATCTTGCCACTATGGAAAACTGGCTAAGGATTGGTACATTGCTAATGGTGTAAATATTGTCCCAAATTATTGCAATCCGCCAAATTCGCCAGAACTCCGTCCGATCGAAAAGTATTGGGCTCTGATCAAGAGGAATCTTCGAAAAACGAATAGCGTAGCAATTGATGAGAAAAGCTTCAGGCGTAACTGGCTGAAAGCTGCAAAATTGGTGACGGATGACACTGTGCAAAAACTGATGGAAGGTGTCAAACGAAAGGTGCGGGCATTTGGATATAACAGGTCACATTGACTTAACTGTATATGTTTTATATTTGTATTTTTATGAAGTCTTAATTAAATGATTTACTTTTGATTTTCTCATATTTTCCATTTAATACCACTAATTTCCCGTTGACTACTTTTTGGTGTGCACATTCTTTATTCTGGAAGAATTTGAAAAAGTACCACGAAAAAGTTACCCTGACGTCGAGAGTATCCCTCGTGAAGCGGCTCTGCAGCCTGAATCTGCTGGAAGGTGGTGATCTGGAGAACCATTTATTCGAGTTGGAGGATCTATTCGATCGATTGACGCAAGCTGGACAGGAGTTGGGCGATACTCTGAAAGTCGCTATGATACTGCGCAGTCTTCCGGATTCCTATTCTGGACTTGTTACTGCTCTTGAGAGCAGACCGGATGAGGACATAACCGTTGCGCTCTTCAAATCAAAGTTATTGGACGAATTCGAACGTCGAAAGGAACGTTTGGTACCCTGTTCCATTGGACGTTATGGGGAAACGAAAGCGCTGAAAAGTTTCAGCAAGCGGAAAGTATCCGTTTCAGATCGTGTGTGTTTCTTCTGTAAGCAGAAAGGGCATTTACGCAAGGATTGTCCAGCGTTGTCGGAACAGCAGAAGCCGAAAGGCGATCAGAAGAAGAAGAAGAACGATTCGCCGACTGTTAAGCAAGTTGTGGCAAAGGACAAGAGTGCTGTGTTGTTCTTGGATGGGATGGATGGGATTCGGCGGAGTAGCTGGATTATCGATAGTGGAGCAAGCGTGCATATGTCTAATGACAAACGTTTCTTCGAAACGATTGATGAGGAAGATACCTATGAAGTGTTTTGACTGATGGCTCTTCTATCAAATCGGCTGGATGTGATACTGTGAAGGTGCGTGCCAATAATGGATCTGGTGGAGTGGTCGATGTTATCCTCGAGAATGCGCTATTTCTGGTGGTGTTCAGGAAGGATGGTTGTGACATCACGGATGAATCTGGCAAGGTGATTGCTAAAGGAGATCGCTGCGGCAACCTCTATCAGCTAAGAATAGCTGAGAAGCACTGAAGGTTGAAGGTAAACAACACAACGAGTTATGCCAGCATCAATGGCATCGCAAATTTGGCTATAGAGATCCGGCGGTTGTGAACAAGCTGTGTAAGGAGAACCTAGCTAAAGGAGTGCTGGTGAAGGATTGCAGAATTCGGTTGGAGAATGTGAGACCTGCATGGAAGGGAAGTGTCAAGAATTCCAATTCCGCGGAAGGCTGAAAGGAAGTCAACACAAGTTCTGGATTTGGTGCATACGGACCTTTGCGGACCAATGAAGAAGCCGACGCCGAGTGGGAGCAGGTATCTGATGACGGTAATCGACGATTATAGTCGATACACTGTTGTTTACCTGCTGCGCAAAAAGTCAGAGGCTGCTGATCGAATGGTTGAATATGTCAGGTATGTCGAAAATCTTTTCAATCGTAAGCCCAGAATTGTGCGATCAGATGGCGGTGGAGAGTATGCCAACGAGCGACTACAGAATTTCTTCGTAAGTGAGGGCATAAAGTACTAGTACACGACCGCTTACACTCCGCAGCAGAACGGTGTCGCCAAAAGACGGAATCGGTATCTGCAAGAGATGGGCACTGCAATGCTGCTGGATGCGAAGCTCGAGAAGAAGTACTGGGGAGAAGCAGTTATGTCGGCTCCTTACCTACAGAACCGATTGCCGTCGCGATCGGTTGATGTTACACCTTTTGAAAAGTGGTTTGGTAGGAAGCCAAATCTGGGACATTGCGAGTGTATGGGTCTCCCATTCCAATGCAACACAAATTTTTGCATAACTCGAGAACTAATCAAGTAAATGGAACCACATTTGGCAGGTGGAGGTTTTTGAAGGCAAGAAATATTTCTAAGTTGACTCGAGTCCCTCTTTTCTCTGAAAGGAGGGCTCATGTACAAATGAAACACAAATTTTTGAATTACTCAAACAAATGAAACTCAAATTTTTATAATAATCGAAGCGCCCAGTGTGATGGTTCGAGAACTAATCAAGTAAATGGAACCAAATTTGGCATGTGGGGGGTTTTGAAGGCAATGATTGTATGGTGGTTTGAGAAACCACCCCCCTCTGGAAGCGAGGGCTCCCATACAAATGAAACACAAATTTCTACCAAAAATGTGAATTATCCAGGTTACTTAAACACAAAACGTGTATTTCTCGGGTAAGAAGCATGTTTTGATAGAAGTTTGAACCCCTGCTTATTCAAGAAAAAAAAACTCATTTCGAAAAAAAAACCACAAACGTGCCAGTTATATTAAATTTTCCTTCATTTAGTTGCAAGCGTAGCAACGCACGCACCGGGTTCAGCTAGTAAACAAATAAATAAACATCCAGGTCAGCAGCGGTCTTCCAGATCGAGCGGTTCATTTTTCGACGAACCCGCTCCCTCATCATCTTGATGGCTGCTGGCGTCCTCGCCGAACGCGACTGCCCGGATCTCACATGGTCCTTGGCCGAACCCGTCTCCCAGTACCGACGGGTGGTCGTATAGATGAAATTCCGCTTCGCCCCGTGGGATTTTGCTCACCTCTCGAAAACAACTTTACTACGACGTCGTAAATGACAGCAAGTCGACACCGTGCGCGTCGGTTAGCCTAGAGGCTAAATCTGACATGAATACCAGTACACAGAACACACGTGGTGCGCACCTACACAACGATGAAAAGTTGAATTCGAACTTATTGAACACACACTGTATATAAAGGGTGTACCGTTTAAATTCCACACACACTCAAATTTGCTCTAACTTTTGATCCGTTGGGTAAAATTAATTGAAATTTGGCGTAGACATAGTTTAATGTATATTGTTTATACTCTGTGAGTTGAATTAATCAGGTGCGTAAAACTTTTCAAAATGGTGACGATCGAAAAAGTAATGCACCAGTACTTTGAAAGTAAGCATATGTCGCATCGTGCCATCGGAAAAAGTTGGGAATCGCGAATTCCACGGTGTCTGGTATCATAAATGGCTGTTGATCGGAAGCAAAAATCTGGAAAAATCAAGGCCAACGAGAAGGATCACAAACGCGTGGTTGGGGATTTTAAACGGAAACCGAACGCCTCAGTTCAAGATGTGGCTAAAAAGTTGCATGTGAGCAAGACTTTCGTACAGAATACCAAAACTCAAGCTGGAATCGCTAAACCGTAACAGAATACGGTCTCAAAAAGCCGTGCCCGGAAGTTGTACGACCAGAAGTCAACGAAACCGCACTGCTGCGTAATGGATGACGAGACATATGTGATGGCGGACTTCATCCAGATTCCAGGTAACCTGTATGTGACTGCCAAGGATAAGTGTGATGTTCCCGAGAACCAACGGACACAGAAGATGTCGAAATTTGCCTAGAAGTTCTTAATTTGGTAAGCGATTTGTACTTGTGGGAAGCGGAGTACACTTTTCTTTACGGCAAGCACCATGAATGGACAGGTGTATTTGGAAGAGTGTCTCCAAAAGCGGCTTCTCCTTCTCCTGAAGGATCACGACAGTCCAACGACCTTCTGGCCGGATTTGGCATCATGCCACTTCACGAAGGACGTGCTAGAGTGGTATAAGGCGAATGATGTCGATTTCGAGCCGAAAGTTCTGATTCCCCCAACACTCCGGAACTGTATCCAATAGAAAAATACTTGGACATTATGAAGAAGCACATTCTAAAACGACCTAAAGTGGTGAATCATGTAGAAGAAGTGAATAATGCATGGGTTAATATGCAAAAAACTACAAGGTACAGCCCAATGGGGTTGTGCGCAAAGGTGACGTAGGACTACGCAGCAATCGAATTCCCATACACGTCAGGGCCATCCGCTAATTGATTTGAGTCAGTTCTGAAAAGGGCCAAGAAAATTCTATTGTACACTCTTTAGAAAGTATTTGGTGGCTCTTAATTATGAAACGGCCCCGGTTGTAGTTCGCGATGGCCACTATCTCTAACGCGTAGAAGATAGTTATGGATCTGTTGGTTCATTGGTTGTTCAACGCGCTTTGCCATTTACTCCGGGACGCGGCGTTTAAAGCAATGCCATATTCAGCCGGGGCGCGGTAATGGATATTTCAAACAGCACAAGAGAAAAATTCATCCAAATGAACTCTTCAGTTGGCAAACTAATTTGGTCGTCCTGAAAAGGACGGATTTAGTTGACGGGGGAGAAACAGTTCGCGATTGAACTTGGGCTTTCTTTCTTGGTTCATCTCGTGGGATGATTGATTCTTGTCTCATTGTCATGGGCGGCTGTTTCCCGCCAACTCGTAGGCTTTATCAGCCATGTTTCTCACAGCGAGGTTGACGGGAGCATCGGCAACAACAGCCAACTGCACCAACGCCTCTCTGGGCAACGACTGCAGGCCGCCGCCAACTGCGATCCTAAGACCACTGCACAGCTTAACGACTGTCGTAAGACTGAATCAAAATGTTCTGCTAAGAGCTATTAGGTAAAGGGGTCGGATGCTAGTGCACGAAAGAAGGCGGTACCAACGGAGGCAATGTGATGCAAATTGCACCAAAGGGGACGGAATTCAGTTATTGCGCTACAATAATTAGTTTTAATTACTGCACGCTAGACGGATGATTTTCTTAACAGAAATATGCATTAATTACTTTCTATCACCAGCAACTAATCCGCTATGCACAACTAGGAACTACAATGAACTCTACTAATTGGTCGGTCGGACGCGTTGCAGTTCGGCTCGAACTATCCGTTCTAGAATTTCGTTTGTTGGTTGTTCAACGTGCTTGTCATTGACTCCAGGATGCGGCGTTTAATGAATGCTATGTTCAGCCGGGGCGTGGTAATTAAATTTCAATCAACACAAGAGAAAACTTCAACCAAACTCTTTAATTGGCTAACTGATTTGGTCGTCCTGAAAAGGACGGATTTAGTTGACGGGGGAGAAACATGGTTCGCGATTGAACTTGGGTTTTCTTCTTGGTCTTCTTGGTTCAGCTCCTCGTCGTTGCGGGGGACTATCTGCAGGTGACGTGGGATGATCTTTGTCTCTTTGTCACGGGTGGCTTTTTCCCGCCAACTCGTAGGCTTCAGCAGCGGAATTGACGGTAGCATCAGCACCAACAGCCAACTGCACAAAAGCCTCTCTGGGTAACGACTGTTCGTCAGTGCACCCTCCAGGATGCTTGTTGCTGCCAACTGCGTTCCTTCAGCAGATTTATGCACAACTTCACGACTGCCGTATGACTGAATTAAAATGCGAAGGTGTACCCGTTATATAACATTCATGACTGCCTAGGAGACGTTCCTTACTTGAATATGAAGTCTGTGCTAGGAAAGCACTGTGCATTTGGTAAATTTACTTTGAAAAATCGACATTATAAGACATCACCTTGTATTTACGTTATTTTCAATAGCCTTATTTTGAAAATCAATCAATTCCAATTTAAAAATTGATGCGTAGAAATATTCCAGATAGATTGGTGCAAAGATTTTGAAAATCGGTCATGAAATGAATTATTTATTAATGTTCAAAACCTAAGCATATAGCATATATACACAAAGGCAATGCGAAACTAATGTTACAAAAGGGGACGAGCCTCACTAGTTGTGGAAAAATATTATCGATTGGATTAACTAAATTATTAAAAATTTCAAAAAGATAAGATTAGAACTAAAGCTGACGGGCCCCTCTGGCTTACCACTTAATATGTTAATCATTTGTTAAACAAATACCATTTAAATAAAGATACTTTAAGCTGTTAAAAAAAAGTAAGCTAGTTGCGACAGACACCAGCGAGGAAATTAAATCATCACGCTGTATGGTTTCGGATGTTAAATTCACATCACCTTATGCAAAAGAAAACTGCCATTTTCTGGGACATAACCCCTAACCAAAGGGAGTCGAGATATGGACATATATTTCGTTTGTTGGTTATCAAACATGTTTAGCCATTTACTCCGGGACGCGACCTTTAAAGCTATGCCATGTTGAGCCGGTCGTGGGAATGTAAATTTTGCCGAACGCAAGAAAATCTTCAAATTAACAAACTCTTTAGATAGGCAAATTATGTGGTTCGTCCTGAAAAGGACGGATTTTAGTTGACGGGGAGAATATGGTTCCAATGGAACTTGGGCTTTTCACTCGGTCTTCTTGTACAGCAGGACAGCCTGAAAAATACAACACTCTATGAAATGTTCACACCGCGTCGTTGCGGATGGCCAGCTGCATGTGACATACCACGTCACATTTTGGTCTTCTTGTTGTCGCAGGTTGGAATTTCCTGCCATCTCGAGCACTTCACCGGCCAGGTATTTCATCACCGCAGCGAAGTAGACGGGAGCTCCGGCACCAACGCACTCGGTGTAGTGCCCTTCCAGAGCAGACGGTGAATGTGACCGAGTGGGAGCTGCAATCCGACAGCAAATTTGTCACCGCCAGACATGTTTCTTGGCAATAGAGTCGGTCGATGGTCGACTTGACGGTACGTAGCCGAGCGCTAACTCAATATCTTCGAGATCGCTGAAAGACTGAAGGAAAATTCCAACGTGTCCCCGTTAAAAATCTTTTCCTGATGGATAGGAGACGTCCCAAGTAACATTACCAAAACCATCCTGCTTTATTGAGTTTTATTAAGGTTTTCAAAGCCACTAGAAATCAATTTGGTTTTATTATAACACCAAGAGGTGCCAATAGGTTTCATATTTTAGTCAGGTTTATGAGAACCTACACAGCTTGTTTAAAACAATCGTAAAACCTCGTTTTCTCAAATTCCTTTTACTCCTATCAAAGGTTTTATTTCGACTTTATGAACTCATAATATGCTGTTTTGATATGCCGTTTTAGGACTCATTCATATTATCTTAATATGGTCACTTGAAAAGCATTTTAAAACCATTTTGCCTCCAGTAAATGCATGAGGCGGCAAATTGGCATTGAGGAAAGCCACCAAAGAACCAAATAGTTTTAAAGTATTCATTGCTAAGATAACTTGGCTCTATGGCAGAATTGTGATTTTTTTCCAATCGCCATATCGAAATATTAGAAATAATAGAAATGTGGAGAAATAAATGCACCAAATTTTAAATGTATGGCAAATGAACTGTATATCGGAGACCAATTTCTACATTCTTTTCGATAACTTTATTGAATTTCATAAATTTTCATGAAATTCATGTGTAATTTATCGAATATATTTGTTTTTATTTTGTGTTTGTTGTTGTGAACGGGCATAATTTCCGAGGCGCATTAATTTTCGGCTCTTATCGTGCCAATATTCACCATAAAATTCAATGCGCATCTGATTTGGACCATGCTACGCTGAAAAAAAAATGAATTTGTTTTGGATATTTTGCAATGAAACAAAATTTCCCGCAGACTTTTTTTCTCAGATATTATTTACTGCTAAATGAATCAGAAGAGCAGAGAATCGAACAAAGCAGAACAACAAAAACCAACCACGATATCACAGTTAAGTTTGACAGCTGTGGCCATTTGGCCGCATGCTGGTTTTCAATGCAGTCAATAGGTTTTATGAAGGTTCTCAAGAGGTCATAGCATATGTCACTAGAATATTTTCAAAATCAATATGGTCTTATAAAGGTTTTATTGACTTCACAACCGTCTATAGAGTGGGCCACTTTGTACAAATTTTGGCTTTAAGGAAGCATAAAGGAGGTGTTGGTAGACAAAACAGTTTTGAATGTAGTTTTATCAACAAAGCCGGGAGGAATGCTATACGGCTAGAATAAAACTTAAATTGTTACTTGGGGTTCCTTACTTAAATATGAAGTCTGTGCTAGCAAAGTACTGTGCATTTGGTAAATTTACTCTGAAAAATCGGCATTATAAGACATCACCTTATATTTGCATTAATTTCAATAGCTGAATGTTAAAAATCAATAGTTTTTAATATATAAATCGAAGCGTAGAAAATGTTCCGATAGATTGGTGCAAACATTTTGAAGATCAATCGTGGAATGAGTAAGTTATTAACGTTCAACACCTATATATTTTTTCGTGACGCTCCAAATTTTCGCAATTCGAACGTGTACCCCAGTATTGAAAACACAGACGTAGTCCTACGTCAAAACTGTCGATTCGGAGGTCGTGCAGAACCTTATGGCTGGGGTTACGGCCAAAAATCGCACATTCGGATATGTAGGCGAAATAGATTAAATGAATGATGGCCAAAACTAACATTGATTGTTTTTTTATACTCCCTGAAAATTTGGTGATAATCGGATAAAAACTCGAATTTTGAGAATGAATTTTGTGTGTGCGGGTTTTAAACGTTACACCCTTTAGAAGTGATTTACAAGGCAAGACATGCTAGGTTAAAGCACACTCAGATTTCCTACAGAACACGCACACTGACTGCGCCCCTCGCTACCAACATCAACTTCCGATCTACAAAGGCTAGTCACACGCGGTCAACAACTCCATCGTCGTCGACGCACGCCATAATTATTCCTATGCCAGAAAAAATGCCCTCCCACGGGATCGAAAGCAAAAGTCTTTGAAATGTATGCCTACCAGCAGAGTTTCGCCGTTTCCACGAGTCTCAGAATGTCCGAACCGGTTGATACAAATATCCATGCTACTGCTGACCACAGTGCAATTATGACTTCACCCAGCAATCCCCACGTTAGGAATTCTCCTGAGAAACAAACGAGCATGTTGTGCAAATATTTCATTTAATAAATTTGATTAGTGGTGCTGTAAATTGCAATGCTTCTGATTTATTCTAAAAGAACTATCTTCCATCTAGCTGGCCTTCGAGACTTCTATAGGGAATTAACGCTGTTCTCGCTCGAATTCCTCGTCCTCGGATGATGTCACAAATCGAGCCAACATCTAACATCAACCGTCGTCGCGGCGATCGCCAACCGAAACATCTTCATGGAGCTACCAGAAACCGTTGTAGGTGCTCCTTCGCGTCTGCTGGCCAAGTTCACTTCACGCGTGGTTTCACAATTCCCACCGGTTCGTATGGCTGAAGCACGAACCCTCGTGGTTGCGAATCCAGCTCTTGATTAGAAGAGCCATCGTTGTTACAATTGCTTTGAAGTCTTGGTTGGCCGGTCGGTGGGGCGTGGGGGTGGGGGGAGGGGCTTTGCTTTGCCGTTGCGTCGTTCGTCAACGGTTTCAGTTGGAATCTTTCCGGACTGCAGTAAACGGTGATAATGGCGGTGATGATGATGATGAGTCTCGACTATTCGTCACATCTTAAATGGGGGTGGGACAAGCGGGGGGTTTGGAGGAGGTGGGGTGTAATAAATAAGTGCATTACGAAGATGGTTACTTTTGTTGGCGACTAGGATTGATGGTGGGTGTAGTCGATTTAGCAATAATGTGATGCAAGAAGATATATCACGAGACCAATTTGAAATGCTAGAAGTGACAATCATCAGGCTGGTGATCGATTTATTTTATGAACTGCAAACGATCTCGTTGAGCATGTGAAAGCATGTTCGTTGAAGGGTAGAACATTACTTCATTCACTCAACCATAGAGTTCAACTGTTCCGCTCAATTGAATCTGCCAATCAAGCTGAGAGAGTTCGAACGAACATTATGCGGAAATGAAAAAGGGAGAAGTTTGAGCTCAAGACAGACAACTTCTGTTGAAGAAATTAATGATTGCCAAAATGAATACGATCGAATGAAGTGGCGGTCACATTTACAGCTCAGTAATGGTTTATTTGGTTAAAAATACTAATAAATATTTATAATTGTGCGGTTATTGACTGTGCTTAGTTTATACAGAACTAGTTCACTCAAACTGCTTTTTACGAGGTTTTGACGTAGGAACAGGTCCATGATCGTGATGATGTTTAACACATACCCCCCAAAAAGGTTAGAACTGAATGATTTGTCCTTGGGATAATCTAATGTTTCACAGTTGCTTAGCCAGATTTGCCAACAAAAACAAATGCGATCTGATTACATTTACATCGAAGGATCAATTTCCATCACTGTAGAGCAAAATAATAATTTTCAAATCCGTTAATTTTCGAACCTCTTGGAATGTATAGCACAATTATGAAACTATGCTTCATGCAAAAAAGCTGTCCCACATCAAATTGCATCACGGAAAAAACGCTGTAGAAAATTACCTAGTTGACCGATCCTTTTCAAACTTTCAGACAATAAAATATAACTCATTAGTAAGCTTTATATCATTCAACTTCAATACCATAACCGTACGCTCGCACTTTACGCTTAACTCCACTCATTAGGTTTTGTACAACATCTGGCTGCAGCTTCTTTTGTACGGAAACCCACTTTTTCTTCATGTCTTCCTCAGATTTAACCTCCTTGGGATGCTTCCGTAGTGCCTGCTTCATAATAGCCCAGTTCATGTCCTTGGGTACGAAAGCGACCCCGTTGGCTTCGTACCACACCAGGACAACATTTGAATAGTGGCACGAAGCTAGACCCGGCCAGCAGCTCGTAGGGCCCTCGTGTTGCTTCAACAGAGGAAGCAGACGCTACTGTATTCACTCCTTGAGGTAGATCTTACCGTTTACAGTCCCGGTAGTCACGAACGACGCACTCTGTTTGCCACATGAGCAGATCGCTTGCCAAAGATCATGTATTTCTTGGCAAGCTTTGAAAGTTTCTGCTTCCTTACTTCCTCCGGAACATCAAACTTGTGCTGGGCGGACATCCTTGACCGAAGCATTGAGGTTCCGCTTTCACGACACGCTTGTGATCCTGATCACTAATAGAACATCGCAGTGTGCTGTCCTACTTCCGTCAAGACGCTGCTGGCATGCGCTTCGAAGCACCGGTCGAACAGTTCCTTTGAGAAGTTCCCTGGAAACCGAAGGTAAATAAAAAAGACAAGTCTTCACCAAAGTCATTTAGGCCTATAAGTTTATCATCAATATTGTTGAAATTAATGGAAAAACTTATTGATGAATATGTTAAATCTGAGATACTAACCAATAATCCATTATCAAAAGCACAATTCGCTTATCAGACAGGTAAATCAACTATAACAGCCCTTCACATTCTAGTTAAAAAATAGAAAAGTCCTTCACTGCTAAGGAAATTCTGTTTCTTGACATCGAAGGTGCTTTTGATAATGCCTCATTCCACTCGATGATAAGAGCTATGAGAAATCGTGGCTTCAACAATAAAATAATTAATTGGATTGTTGAAATGCTATCCAAAAGAGAAATATCAGCAAATCTTGGAGGCTCAGAGGTGAAAGTAACAGCTGTGAAGGGCTGTCCTCAAGGATGCGTTTTGCCTCCCCTTCTATGGTCTCTTGTTGTTGATGATCTCCTTACTAAACTTAAGTTTAAGGATTTGAAATAATTGGCTTTGCGGACGACATTGTCATTATAGTCCGTGGTAAATACGACACTATCATGTTTGAGAGAATGCAAATAGCATTATCATACACACTATTGTGGGTGCAAAATCGAGGGATTAAATATCAATCCCAAAAAAACGACAATCGTACCTTTTACTAAAAAACGGAAAATCTCCTTCACCGATCTTAAACTAGGAGGCGTTAAACTGTCTTTATCTTCAGAGGTCAAATATTTAGGCGTAACTTTAGATAAGCATCTTTGCTGGAACAATCATATTGACCAACAAATACGAAAGGCAACCAATGCCTTCTGGATCTGTAAAAGAACTTTTGGAAAGAAATGGGGCCTTAAGCCTAACATGATTCACTGGATATATTCAACCATAGTCAAGCCCAGAATCACGTATGCCTCGCTTATCTGGTGGCCGAAGACTAAACAGATAAAGGCTCAAGAGAAACTGAACAAGCTGCAAAGGCTTGCTACTATCTCTATAACTGGGGCAATGCATAGTACTCCTTCAAAAGCACTAGATGCTCTACTCAACATTCTTCCTTTAGATCAATTTATACTACAGGATGCGGAAAACAATGCTCTAACGCTCAAACGGTCCATGAATTTCTTCGATGGAGATCTTATTGGACACTTGAGTATCCTAAAAGAGTTTTCGATAAATCCTTTAACATTGATAAGTGAAGATTGTATGCTTAGGAGAAACTAATTCAATCATAAATTCACAGTCCATGCAGCTACTCGTGCTGATTGGGATAAAAGAGAACCGGGTTTTCGTCCGGGCTCAACAATCTTCTATACAGATGGTTCAAAGCAAAATAGTTTGGTAGGGGCTGGTATAACTGGTCCTGGGATAAACTTGTATGTGGCAATGGGAAAATATCCCACAGTGTTTCAAGCTGAAATATATGCCATACTGGAATGTGCATCAATCTGTATGAAAAGAAATTATAAAAATGCAAACATATGCATTTGTTCAGATAGCCAAGCAGCTCTGAATTCTTTAAAGTCAAAAACATTCACATCTAAACTGGTGTGGGAAAGCGCACATTTTTTACAGCAATTGTCCTGTCGCAACATGGTTAACCTCTATTGGGTTCCTGGTCATTGCGGAATTGAAGGAAACGAAAAAGCTGATCAGATAGCAAAAATAGGATCATCCATGCAATTCATAGGGCCCGAACCATTTATTGGTTTATCTTCTTGCGCCTTAAAAGTAGAACTAAAAAACTGGGAAAAGGACAAAGTACAGGCTATCTGGAATAGTACCTCCAATGCCCGGCAATCCAAACAGTTCATTAAGCCTAACGCTTCTCATACGAAAAAGTTACTTAAACTTTCGAAAAACGACTTGAGAACATACACTGGTTTGATAACTGGACATTGTCCGAGTAAATGTCACCTGAAAATCATCGGTAAACTTCATGAAGATAAATGCCGCTTTTGCGGATTAGAGAGTGAAAGCTCTAAGCATTTAATGTGCGACTGTGTTGCACTATTCAATAAACGATGCAGATTTTTTTACAAGGGGCTCATTGAACCCTGTGAGGTCTGGAACGCTGCTCCCAATCAAGTAGTACACTTCATAAGAAATGTAGTACCTGCTTGGGAAAATTGCCCACTGCCGTAGTGGTAGTTACTCCAAATAGTAACTTACCATTGCGATAATATGGCATAAATAAAAAGGAGGACACGCCACAATAAATCAAATCAATGATCGCAGTGGCAATACGTCCCCAACAAGGGGAAAAAAACCCTGGAAACCTCATCTGTAAATAGAATTTTTTTCAATAGTTTCGTGATAAATAATATACAAATCTGATATTAACCTGAATTATCCCGTCCCCAACCAGACACAATGAGGTTCTCCGTTTCCGGAAGCTCTTCCTTAATCTATAGAGGCAAATAGGTTTCACGTTGGAGTTCATTGTAATGCTTCTCTGAAGTTCAATCAAAGCGATATCGTTTAACCGACGGCTGCGTGCATACCGAGAATGCATTTAAATGTTGGCTATAGGGATTTTTTCGGCAAAACTACCGTCTGCTTCGATCCCGAGTAACACATCTTCATGATTTTATGTTGAGTAAACTCAATATAACTAAATCTAGTCAAATAAAAGTATTTTTAACCGTTATAAAACTTGTGTGTTGCTTGGGATAGTACTCAGCCGAACAAAGCTCGCGTTACTTTCGGCAAAACAATGGGCCGCTGTCAGCAGGAATCTATCGGAAATGATCGATGCTCCGCAAAATTGTTCACTGTTGTTGTACATTACCAGTGCTATGAAGGGGAACTCCCCCACACTTGCCTTGTCGACAACTCCGACAACATTATCGGAAACCTTGTTTGTAACATTGGCTGTATTGCACTGTTGTTGGACGACATCGCAGCAGACTACCACTTGTCTGCCATTGGATCGGCACAGCACGAGTCCTCCGGAGTCAGTTGTGGAGCATGCTGAAACCTTTCGACATTGACCAGTCGAACCACTTTTTAGCATGCAGGGGCTGCCTTCTAAAAGATTGGAAAAAAAAAAACAAAAAATGAATTTTATCTAGCTTAAATCATAATATGTTGAAGTGTCTTACGTTTTGAAGGGAACGTGCTTTACCCTACTTCTGTTTTCACGAAATCCGGTCCGTATGTACTCTATGTTTCGATTATCTTTTCATATTATCTATCACTTCACATCACTGTGTACTTTAGAGATGAATTTCTCATTTGTGAGGAAAAATCGACAATACATCAAACAGAACTGGAACGAATTCTCGGACAACGAAATGAATGCCGATGGTCTTCGAATCCATAACATAATCCTGCCCACTTAACTCATCACCTTCGTCATCTTCCGGCTAGTACACAATTGGGACAGCTTGAAGAAAAAAAGCAACAATTAAAACTTAGAACCGAGAACGTAAATGCCATGATTTAATCTCACCTCCTTCGGCTGGTTGCTGGTTGCCATCGCAATTTGCCGATCGTGCTCATCGAACATGGAAAAATGATTCTTTTTTTTTTTTGACATTTCGTTGCCTATATCAACAAAGTACCGCAGTGTTGCCAGAAAAACGCTTGAATTTAGTGGTGAAACTCATTTCATCACTTTACAGAGTTTCCAAAACGCCTCACATTTGTTCCACATGGTTATATTCACTATAAAATGTGGAACAAATTGGAGCTTTCAAAAATTTGTAACAAAATGAGGAGTGCATAGAAAAAAAGTTATTAACGCAAATGTTATAAGAAGTTCATTGCCTTTAAAGGAAAAATATAAAAAGTGGGGGTTAGCTCTGACGAGAAAGGTCTATTCTGAGTAAGAGTTTGATGCTCTAGGCTTGCTGGCTTGATCACCTTGCACGATCATTCTGGATCGCACTTGGATTCACAACTACGCACTACGGTTGAGGAGCTGGAAAAGCAAAAATTTAAGTTTACTGGAGAAATATTGGTCGGAGTATATGGTGATGTATCCATTGATGGTTTTCGTACAGTGGCTGAGAACGTTAACCCAGATACTTCAGAAGTCGATCCAGAAATAGTTGAATGCCGCAATCAAAATTGGTTCAACATGCACGTCAGAACCAGCCAGTACTGCTTCCAAATTGTGAAATGTGTTGACAGGTATCAACTCATAATTGAATGAAAGGTAACACTATTTTGGGTTAAAATGTGACAAACCTTATAAGGGGTGGGGGGTATGTCATGTTAGTCAAAATTTACGAGACAGTACTAAATAGATGACTCCTAACAATATTGTTTTTGTACCAAAAGACTTCAAGCAACCGAATTCGCCGGAACTCGTCCAATTGGAAAGTTGTGAGTCATCATGAAGGCGAAAGTTTGTAAAACACCTAGAGCATTCGAGAACGAGCTGGCTTTAAGTCGAGGCGCCCACTGTTGTGGCGGAGGTGTGGTATCACATACCATGTCAAAATATTGAGTCAACGTCTTGTGGCGTGAGTTGAGCGTCGACAAGGTATTTTGACATGCTAGCAGATGCCGCACCTCCAGTGGGCGCCTGGCCTAAAGAAACAGTGTGTGAAAGTATCAAAAAAAGTCAACCACACTATTGCCCAAAACCTTATGAGTGGCGTCGAGGGCAAAGTACTGGCATCCGGTCATGGTGAGGAGATGCAGTAAATCAACGGAGTGGAAGCCTAATCATAATGTTGCTGTTATTTTTGCGATCCGCAGTAAATAAGTTCCAGTCCATTAATGAATAGCCACGCTTTCGACGCATGCTGTAAAGCATGCGATCAGTGGAACAAAAAAGCAAAGCACCGCGGAGTTTGAAGAATAGTAGAGCAGCTGTCAACGAAGCTACGAGGAAGCTTCTGGGAAAATGAAAGTGGATTCGGTCATTGAAATGTTTCGTAGTGTAAACTATAAGGAGTATATCGGAGACGGTGATAATAAAACCGTCAAGGGGATCCTGGATTGCGTAAAAAAGGAGTGCGTCGACTTCGTCAGCCAGTAAAGAAGACCAAAGGACTCAAAGGGAAGGGAAAATTGACCGGAAAATTAAAAGATGAGCTTACCATCTATTATGGACTTGCTATCAGGAGGAACTCGGTATCGACAGCGGATATACAGTATGCCCCATTGAAAAAATGCGAATGTTTTCAATACTTATTTTTTGATAGCTTTAAACATTATTTTTACTGTTTTAATCATCTGACTGTATACTCTGAGACGATGTGAACAAAACAGTGGTTCGCGAGTAACAAAGTTGAGAACAATGTACGCAAAGGAGGTTGTGACTAGTTTGCTGCTCGCCCAAAAACCCGTAAAACAAATTGCAACGATTGTGGGATGCCACCTGGCTACCGTTTACCGTATCCAACGTTCACTTCTTGATGGACCACGTCCACGGAAGCCGGGAAGTGGCCGTCCACGGTCCGTTCGCACACCGAAGGTCATCAGATCAGTGAGAGATAAAGTAAGGCGAAATCCTATCGGATCGATCCGGAAATAAGGAAGCCGATATTTCAAAAACTACCATGCAACGGTTGGTCAAAGATGACTTAAAATGTTCGTCCAGGGCAAGAGTAAAGCAGCACCTTGTAACGGACCGAATCAAACAACTACGGCTGGGGCGCTCGAAACGTTTGGTGTCAGCATTAAAAAAGAAGCATACCATCATCGTATTCTCCGATGACAAAATGTTCACCATCGGTCCCGTATCTAACACACGTACAGACAGGTTTATTTATCCGAAGAAGATTGAGGATGTTCCAGCAAACGTGAAATTCAAGTTTACAACCAAACATCCGGCCAGAGTCCTGGTTTTCGGGGCAGTTGCGTCCAATGGCTTGAAAATGCCTCCAGTATTTATCAAAGCTGGATTAAAAGTAAATGTGATGTTCTAGCACACCCCTGCGCTTTCGAACATCAACCAAATATCATAGTTCGGTTGTAGAAAGTATGCTCTCGATTCCGTCCCCGTTTGGAGAAGGTGATCGAGAAAAATCGTGGACTTATTGAGTAATGTAATCATGAAAGGCTTAATAAACGATTCCCTAAATAAAATTATGATTTTTTTTTATCATTTTCTATGAAAAAAACTTATTTGAAACTGAGGTATGGATTTTCGCATTTTATTATGGGACATACTGTAGATCAATTAGCAAAGAGAAGGAATGTTAGTTAGATACTTGTTGCTTCTAAATGCTCTATATTAAATTCGTGCATCGTCAAATGACAATACTTCTAGCAACACTGGCCTGGCACTCGTGTTTTGTTCGCCAACCACTGCTCGGGTGGGGGGATGAAATCAAATCAATTTCAACGAAGTTGATTCACGGTTGTTCGCCACGTCGTTTGAAGCATGCTTTAATTTCAATTGAAACGCTTTCGACGGTGGCTAGATCGCAAATGATTTTAAGCTTACTCACATTTGACAGGAAGTGAATTGGGAGTGAATCGGTGAAAGTGAGATCTATTCACTGCACGAAAGCTAATTGAAGTGGAGTGAAATGAATACAAAAACGAAAGGGAGAGTTATGTCAGTGACATAACTGCAAAGTTGACGTAGGACTGCTTGTTGATGTGAAGAAATTTATGTCATCGAATTAATAAATTTCTATTATATTTTATTCAGTCTAAAGAACCATGAAACCCTATGCTATTAGTGTGTGAGGCTTTACTATTGGCTCTCCACGAAAATTTATAGACACTGCAGTTCGGTTCGAATTAACTGTTGATAATATTTTGTTTGTTGAATGTCCAACGTGCTTGTAAGTGTGGATCCTGTGTTTACGGAGGGAACATGGTTCGCGATTGAAATTTTCTTCTCAGTCTTCTTAGGCTGCAGGAAGTTTGGCAGGACACCACTCTGTGAAATGGTCACAGCGGAGAAAAGTTTTTTTTCAGCTCCTCGTCGTTGCGGATGGCCAGCTGCAGGTGACGTGGGATGATTCGGGTTTTCACCTCTGTCACATACGGATGCACAGCAAGAACTGATGATTGGTCGATCGTCCCCACATGTCTCATAATTGTGGACATGGTAACTTTGGCAGTATGAACCAATCAGAGCGTGGCGCTAATATGATGTCATTTTCGACCAATAGCTTGCGTTTAGACATTTTTCTCTTAAGTATTTTTAAATTAGTTTAAACAAATGTAATTAATTAAGTTACCATCAGGGATTCAGCTTTGATGTTCTACTTTTCGAATGAAATACTTATCGCAAAATTACTCTAGGCCAGAGAGGAGATATTATCGTCCAAAATCTACAAACCTGGGTAACGCATTTGATTTCAGAAATATAAGAACGGCACCCCTATACAGGAATAGAAAAGAGAGACGGAATTCCAACGTAAAAAAATCTTCGTTACGAGAGAGCAAAAAACACAAGCCGAACGTACCTTAATCGAACTTCACTTGTCTCAATGAAATAATTCCGGTTCAGATTGTGTGCTTTATACTGGTGTTTATTATGATTTTCGTCTATAAAGTTCTGGGTCCATTTTGAATCCGGAATCTTTTATTGTGTTGTAGCGGCACGGAAAGTGACCGCTGCAAAAATTCTTTTACAGCGGTTTGTTTACCTAGGCGTCCACTTTCTGTGATATAAATTTCACGGTGTTTCGTGCAGTGAGTCAAAAGTTATTCCAGATGGAAGCCGAGAGGAGGATGAAAATTCTTGCACACCCACGTTCATAATCCAACGTGGTCCGCAATTAAAAATCGCAAAAACGACAAGAAAATTCTATTGTACACTCTTTAGAAAGCATTTGGTGGCTCTTAATTATGATACGGCCCCGGTTGTATTTTCTACGATGGTTGAGAGGGCCACTATCTCTAACGCGTAGAAGATAGTTATGGATCTGTTGGTTCATTGGTTGTTCAACGCGCTTTGCCATTTACTCCGGGACGCGACGTTGAATGAATGCTATGTTCAGCCGGGGCGCGGTAATTGAAATTAATTTCAAACAGCACAAGATAAAATTTCAACCAAATAATCTCTTTTGTTTGTAAACTAATTTGGTCTCTCTGAAAAGGACGGATTTAGTTGACGGGGAGAAACAGTTCGCGATTGAACTTGGGCTTTCTTTCTTAGTTCATCTCGAGGGATGATTGATTCTTGTCTCGTTGTCACGGGCGGCTTTTCCCGCCAACTCGTAGGCTTCAGCAGCCATGTTTCTCGCAGCGAGGTTGACGGGAGCATTGGAAACAACAGCCAACGGCACCAACGCCTCTCTGCCCGAGCAGAAGCGAATAACTTGATAACTGGCCTTGGTATTTATGAGCTCAGATTAAGAGGTAAAATACCTGAGGATAATACCATCAAATTGTTCCCACAATGTCATGCGAATACCGAATTGAGGTAAGACAATACCAAAATAATACCTCTAAGGTGACCAGATACTTACCCAGGTATCGGGAATATCAAGTTTAGTTATTCTAGAGACATTTTGCTTGCAATTCTTAGGTATTTAAATGGCAAAGGGTAAATGCACCCTTCTTTTTGGGGAAATGCTCCTTAAACTTTGGAAAAATGCTCCTTAGATGCGTTTGCCCGGCATAATGCAATCGGAGGTATTAACCTTCTGGTTAGCGCTTGCCGGGTGTTTTGACGGGTCTTCAGTTTCTTCAAGATTGTAAAGTTTTGACGGGTTTTAAGTTTCTGAATTTAAGAGTCGTCAAAACGAAATTAAGACTCTTCAAAATGAAATTAAGACTCGTCAAAATGAAATTTAAACCCGTCAAAACTACCTCGAAGATTGCGGAGCGAGGCTCCGCTATACAATCTTGAAGAAACTTAAGACCCGTCAAAACAACCGGCAAGCCCCAACCAGAAGATAAATACCTCCGATTGCATTATACCGGGCAAACGCATCTAAGGAGCATTTTTCCAAAGTTTAAGGAGCATTTCCCCGAAAGAAAAAGAAGGGTGCATTTACCCTGCAATTGTCTAGTTGTCACGGGCGGCTTTTTCCCGCCAACTCGTAGGCTTCAGCAGCCATGTCTCTCGCAGCAAGAATGACGGGAGCATTGGCAACAATAGCCAACTGCACCAACGTTTCTCTGGGCAGCGACTGCTTCGCCAGTGCTGCCGCCAAGTATGATCCAACTGCATATCCCACTCAATGCACAGCTCCACGACCACGGAAAATCAAATCAAAATGCGAAGGTGTACCCCTTATACACTCAGTAGCAAAAAAAAGCCGAGCAAAATTTTGCTTCCAAAAAACGCCATGTTCAACCGTCTGTAACTTTGTCAATTCTCAATATTTTTGGCTGAAAATTTGACAACACTATAACCAATGTATAGACCTTATATGATCAAAATTTTATGTTGATAAAATTTTATAAATTTGAAATTTACATAGCATATGTGAAAAAAGTCGTTTTTGGACAGACCTATTTTAAAATTCCGAATTTCTGTGAAAAATATAGGTAGCTTATTAAAATTTTTATCATAGCCTACAAAAATATAGAAAATAATGTGGAAAAAATTTGAACTGTTTCCATTGAGTGGTTTGGACTACAGCTGGCGTCAAAGTTGACGCACCAACATGAAGATTTCCCTTTTCACCGGATATTGTTCATGCTGAAATATCAGTGCAAAAAATCAGTGGGGTTGTGTTTAACACACGACCGGTTGACGTGGACTACGTTAACCCATTTGATTAGTTTCGAAGTGAAATGTTCTAATTGGACGTTAGTTGAGCAAAAATAAGAGAGAAAGTATAAATGATAACATGCTATGATTCGCTTCCTAGAAATTATTTGACAGTTGTGGTAAGGAATAATAGTATGATGAAAGGGCAACACTTATGCTGCCTGTAGTGATTGTGTTGATATGATCGACCAGCTGGAGACCATTATCCATATCGCGTAATCTCGAAAAACTATCGATGAATGATAAAGCTTTAAGAGTTCACACTGTTTCAGTTATTTTTAAATGTTGATTTGACCTCTACCCTTACCGTAAGGCCTAGTCTGATCAAAATAGCGTTGACGTTTGTCCTCAAAGATCGTTAGACCAGCATTAGATAGTAAGTATGTTAGCAAAAATCTATTGTACATTCTATAGAAAGCATTTGAAAAGTATATGCACTTTGTCGAGTTGCCCAACAAACAACAGTGTCGAATGTGCGGCTATTCAAGCAAATTTGGAGAAGTTATTCAGCTTTCTAGACGAAAAAGCTGAACAGCTTCTCCAAATTTGTTTGAACAAACAGTTATTCAGCATTGGTGTTTGTTGGGTGGTTGACCACTTTATTTTATTTCCCACCTCGAGTTTACGGCCCTTCTCTAGCTTTCCGACCAGTAGTTAGCAACGCATTACCTATGGTTGCTTCCAGTTTCGCCGGTAACCTCGAGTTCGCTCGGCATCGGTACATGGTCAATTTGGAGGATTTTTCGAATGTTCGATCTTAATCGCAAGCTTCCGCAAACGGTTGGCATCAAAACGAATAGGCATTGCACTGATTCACCCTTTCACAGTTTCTCAAAACTTATATCTTCCTAGAAGTAAAACGCTATCCAACGCGAATCTTTAACACAACAGAATAACTATTCATAACAGTTCTCATTGAAATTTGCATGTTCGAGAATCAAAACAATGTCCGTGATAGGGAATTTCTTGAAACATGCCAGAACGCAACATTCTTTAAAATTTTCATGCACCGATTGATGAATATGGATGCGAAATATATATTAATCTTTTGTTTGTAAAACTTAGTATACCTGAGTAAATAGAATGGCAATCGTATACATTTCTTGATTAGAGCAGTCTCAAAAATAAATCAACTAAGAAACAATCGAATTCTTAGCGTCCGGTGTTTAAATTTCGTGACGGTAGCCAATTGTAAATTGTACAAAATGCTCAAGGTATGCAACAAAGAGAAAACTAACCTTTTTTTAGCCACCCTTGTCAGCCAATCGGTAAGAACCAAACATTCAAATCAAACAAACTTTTTCAAAATTAAATTGGTCGCCCTGAAAAGGACGGATTTGAAATGGTCCGCATTTGAATTAAAACCCTCTCTGCGCCTTACCAAAATATGTCTACCAAATATCACACACACATAAGCACCTTATTTCGCTCCTCGTTGTTGCACCCACCGGCTGGCTACAAAGACATTATTTGCCCAAGCAACCGACTGCCTAGCACACCACAGCACAATGTATGGCTGCCTAGCAACGGTTGCCTAGCCAACGGCTTGGTAACAACAGACAGCAGTGCAATCAGCTACCTGATCAATTGGTTGGTCGCCAGTGCACTTTCTATGGTGCTTGCCATAGCCAGCTGGCAAATCCAATTTGGTGTCTTGCCGCTCCGCTGAATGAAGCTAGTGCACCCTCCAGGGTACATGCTATCGCCCGGCGCCATCTGCCAATCCATACTGGCTCGATGCTTCGCACAGCTTCAGTACTGCAGCACGAATGAGAAAATTTGCGAAGGTGACCCATTTTATATCGTTCACAGCTGCATATGAGACCTCCCTTGCTTACATTTGAAATCTGTGATAGTAAAATTGAGTGCATTTAGTAAATTTACTAAGAAAAATCGAGATTATAAGACATCTCCTCATATTTTGGTTATTTTCAACAGCTTGAAATTGTTAAAGAATAATGTTTGATAATTGAATTGATACGCGGGAAAATTTCCAATCGATTGATGAAAACATCTTGAAAATCTATTGAGCATTTATTAAGTTATTAGCGTTTAATTTGTAACGATATTTCGTGACGGTCGCTGATTTTTAGATTTTCAATTGACACTCTACCCTTGCCGTAAGACGTAGTCTACGTCAAAAGCAGTAAGCCGATTTTGCGAACTCTACTAATACTCCTGTCATAATACTCTATACGTAGTTTGTAACAAACCAATTCATACTGTATGCCATATTTTTAAGTTCTTCGTGGGATACACTAGTTATTTGGGATATTTCACTCCTAATAAACCATATGTATTGACCTTATGAATTCGCCTCCTCTCTGTTTTTGCACCGATATTTCACCATGGTCAATATCGGGTGAAAAAGGAAAATCCTCATGTTGGTGCGTCAACTTTGACGCCAGCTGTAGTCCAAAGTCACTAGATGGAAACAGTTCAAATTATGTCCACATTATTTCCTATACTTTTGTAGGCTATAATGACATTTTCAATATGTTACCTATATTTTTCACAGAAATACGGATATTTAAATTGGTTTGGCCAAAAACTACTTTTTTCACATATGTTATGAAAACTTCAAATTAATAAAATTTAAGCAACATGAAATTTTGGTCACATAAGGTCTATACATTAGTTATAATGTTGTCAAATTTTCAGCTAAAAATATTGAAAATTGACAAATTTACAGAAGGTTGAACATGGCATTTTTTGGAAGCAAAATTTCGCTCGACTTTTTATATATACAAAGTGTATATTTTCAAAAAAAAGATATTCTATAAATATGAAATCTATTATATGAGAAAATTACCTTGTATTTGGTAAATTTACTATGAAGAATCGATATTATAAGGTATCACTTCATATTTGCGTTAATTTTCATTAGTTGCATGTTAAAAATTAATAGTTTTAAATATTGAAATCGAAACGTAGAAAACGTCCCCATCGATTGGTTCAAACATTTTGGAAATCAATCGTAGAATGACATAGTTATGTAACGTTCAAAACCTATATATTTTTCGTCATTTTCCAAATTTTCGCAATTCGAACGTGTACTTCAGTATTGAAAACATAGACGTAGTTCTACGTCAAAACGTTGAAAACCGCCAAATCAAACGTGTATGATGGCTGCTCAAACGTTTCAAGGAGCAAAAGAGCGTGAATCGAGTGCCTCAAAGTCAAGCATCGTAGTCATAGGAAAATATGACCGCAGACTGAACCAGAAGGTGTTGAGAACCGTCAGAGCAAACCATGGACTATCACATAATAAAATCTCACAAAAATACGCAGTAACGTTCGAAGAATTCGATTGCGGAGCAGGATATCGTTCTTATTGAGCCAGCAAGCAACCAAACGGATCGCTGAAGCAAAGTTTCATCACCAAAACTCGAGCTCGGAAATTGTACCAGCAGGTTTTGACGAAGTACTCCAGGATGCCTGCTCATCGACGATGAAACCTACGTCTAAATGGATTTCGGAAAGCTTCCTGGCCAAAAATTTTACATGGCGACGGCACGAGGAGATGTTCCTGTGAATTTTAAGTTTGCTTTCATGGAAAAAATTGCCAAAAAAAAAACTGATGATTTGGCAAGGGATATGCAGCTGCGGAGCAAAGACCAAAGTGTTCGTGATGAATAAGTCGATGGACTCGAAGCTGTACAAGGAAGATTGCCTCAAAAACCGCGTACTACCTTTCATTAAAGCCCATAAAGGTCCCGTGAAGTTTTGGCCAGATTTGGCGAGTTGCCACTACAGCCGGGAAGTCATCACGCACAAACTGTTGCATTTTTCTCTGACTTGCATGTACTCAACGTTGCTGCTCCAATTTAAAAGATCTTCTTTAAGCAAGATGTCGGGATTAACATGAAACATATGAGGGACTGGTTGCTAACAAATTGTAATTTCGAATTGGGAATGAACCTTTTAACTCTTTTCATATTTTTACCATCACTTTGTTTTGAAAAGTTAGCGAGCATTGCCTTCTTCACGTTGTTGTCGACTGTATCGTCGAAAAACGCCAAGCAAACATTGATTTCCGACAAATACCACAAGTGATTTGTGATTTTTTTTGTATGTAGTCTGACTAATTTCTTCATCACCGTAGGTCCTCAAACTTTCAACAAATTTCAAATCATTTGATGGCGCAGGCGTCGCTGATGGCGCGTTGTACCACCCTTTTAAGTATATTCGCACTACAAAAAGTCCGAAACGCAGCAGATTAGTTTCATATTCTGAATCCACAGTAAATTGGGATCGGAGCATGTACATTTTTAGTCCATATATGGCTTTTGCCATCCATCTCGCGTGATGAAGTGCACCTGGCCGTCGAAACTTCGTGAAACATTTGTTCCCAAGACACATCAAAGCTAGCTGAAGAAGTTCGGCGTAGTCTTCCCGTATAAGCTTCTGACGTACCGTGTCCTTGTAAAATGAAAGAAGATCCACTTTCTCGGTTTCACTCACCACTCCTGAGAATTACAAAAAATAAATACATTACTAGAAACTTATAAAAAAAGGCATCCTATAACTTCGGGAAGTTCGGTATAGTTGCTCGTGTCTATCTTGTCCCATTCGTTTCGGAATAGTTTGAACAAAGTGTTATCTGGTGAAGACGTTGCTTGTTTGAAGCATGAATTGTAGGCAGCCATAAGAGCCAACTCGTAAATGTGGTTCCTAAACGGTAAGTCCAGCGAATTTCGTTTTAGCAAACCATCAAGTATGACCGCAGCTCCATTTTTTTCGCCAGAATTGACACGTGTGGTGTCGTAACATTTTCCGATTAAGATTTTATCCAAATCCCAGGACTGCAGGCTTGCAAATACTGCTTCCGCTACTGATTTTCCCGTTCCAGACTGAAGGAAAATGCCGTTTATTATTTGTTCATCAAAATCCGAGCCGGTCACTACAATAGCGCGTTTTTCGGTTTTCCCTCGTTTGAACATCATTTGCTTCGAGTCAAAATGGACAACCAAAGCTTTGTCTTTTGGGAAATTGTTTTTGATGTTTTCCGAAATTTTCTTGCGGGCCTTGAAAAGAAAGAAAGCCTTCAATAATGAAATAAGCAGGTATATATAAATAATTAAAAACCTTACTTCTTTACGTTTCCCATGCACTGTTGACTTACTTAACCTTCTTTAGGTGTCGGGGTCAATATGACCCGGAATGGATTTTAAAAATGCAATTACTTTCTAGAATAAGCATCTAGACGTTTGAATTCTCTTGACTTTTCCTTATTCATAGGAAATTACGTTTCTGCATCGAACCTAATTTTTGTTGACATTTCTGAAGGGCTGCTAAAAAAAAAGTTACGAATAAGGTGTTTCGGGTCATATTGACCCGGATTTAAAACTCACATTGTAGAAACTATATATGCCAATTTTTTAATTCTTAACAGTCAAAATGCTTATTAGAGCCCCAATTTTCAGTTTCTGGTGAGTACTGCCCTTTTTGACCCGATTGGGCACAAGGATTCTGTACCAGAAGAGGGCATGTTTTGCCACGATCCGTGAGGCAATGACAGATACAAATTTTCATCGGAACATGCATTTCAACGGCTCAAACTTCATGATTTTTCATGAATAGTCTAATTCTAGCCTTGAAATGGATCAATGACCATATTGGCCATTCCGGAACAATCCGGATGCTCCGGGGGAACCGTTTAGGAGGGGACAAATACATATTTTTGCCGAAACATGCCTTTCGACGGCTCAAACTTCATGATTTTGGTTGAGTAGTCTACTCCTAGCCTTTAAATTGATCAATGACCATATTGGCCATTCTGGGACAACTCGGATGCCCTGGAAGAACAAATACAGATTTTCACCGGAACATGACTTTCGACGGCTCAATTTTTCATAAGTAGTATACGTTCAGCCTTGAAATGGGCCAATGACCGTGAAATGGCCCGGGAGTACCTTTTATGCCTTTCAACGGCTCAAACTTCATGACTTTTTGTAAACAATCTACTTCTAGTAATTAAATGGTCGAATGACCATATGGACCATTCCTGGACAACCCAGATACTCCGAGGGAACCATCGTCATTGAGTCATTGTCAAAGGAAACCTTGTCAATTTCACATTTAGTATCTTGTCCAATATGCGCTGTTTTTATTATTCGCTAGAGTGGTAACAAAATTAAACAAATTCAGTTAAAAACATCCATGGAGCCGGCAAAGTGAATACGCATTCACTTCCTCAACTGTCTGGATAACAACCGGGGTGGCCGCCCCCCTCTCCCGACCACGCTATTCCAGTGCTCATAAATGAGTAAAACTGATAAACTAAGAAAGCTATGTCAATTGGATAAGTTTTCCTTTGATTTTGGAAACACACAAATTCTTTTGCCGTGCCTAATTTTAGTTATTTCGGTAACCAGGTCGGTAATCGAGTTCATGAACGTTCAGAATCAGCAAAACTGATCCAATTGACAGGGCTTTCTTTGTTTATTATTTTTACTCATTTATAAGCACGTTCGGACGTTTTAGAATATTTCAATATGATTTGAGAACAACAATAGAAAATCAATCAAATTAACCAGTAATCAACGCTAGGTGCCACAAGGTTCTCATCTTGGCCTGTTTATTGCTGTTTATTATACTGTTGATTTTTAATCATCTCATTGAACCCATATAGGGTGCGGGACCGATTTTTGTCAGAAATCGCTATTACTCAGCCACACAAGACCAAAATTCTGTTGATGAATAGTTTCACATAGACGCTAGTCATTAAAAAAAAATCAAATCATTCGATTTCAAAACGGTTGACAGGAATTGGCCCACTGCCGAGTTGGCCCCGCTTCCTATGTTGACGACGTGAAACATGAAATTGTAGCCAAGGCTTCACGTTTTCACAGCATATTTACATTTTTGCGTTCACTCCACATATAACCACTACAACGGTTCAAAGAAAACACCTTCAGCCTCACTTTACCTTACAATTTTTTACTACAATTTTACAATTCTTCCTCCTATTTTCTACTTTTTGGATCAGGTTCATAAGTTTAGCATATACAATTAACGTTTTCATTATGGTTCATTTTCCGATGATCGAAATGATCAAAACAAAAGATGATGATGCAAAACCATGAAGTTTGAGTCTTCAAAAGGCATGTTTCGGTGAAAGTCCGAATTTGTCCCCTCCATTTACCATTTACCCCTGGGCATCCGGATTGTCCCAGAAAGGCCAATATGATCATTGATCCATTTCAAGACTAGAAGTAGACTTTTCATGAAAAATCATGAAGTTTGAGCCGTCAAAAAGCATGTTCCGTTGACAATTTGTGGCTGTCACCACCTCACGGATCGTGGCATAACATGCCTTTTCCGGCACAGAAACTGAAAATTGAGACTCTAATGAGCATTTTGACTGCAAAAACTTTAAATTTGGTCATGTAAATTTTCCACAATTTGAATTTGAAATCCGGGTCAATATGACCCGAAACACCTTATTCGTCACAAAATGTTAACACCCAAGGAAGGTTAAACTCAAACTCTGCAGATTGGCACCAATTACAACTGATGTTGCAGCGAGTATGCCAGCTGCTCCACGATTTGATGTACAATTTCGGTCGAGATTCTCGACAACAGCGTTTTTGAGTATTTTAATTCTTCTGCTACGGCGTTGATTTTCGGAAACTTGTCCAGCTGATTCGCGCTTCAACATTGAGGTAGTGTTTCTTTCTACTACTTTACCAATTTTCTTGGATACCTCTTTGTCACAATGCTGGCAGCTTCTCGAACTTGATAAATTTACCGGGATCTTGACCGGTATTCTGCTTACCATATGCTGCCTCCAAAACTCTGCACGAGCGGTATCGTTCTCCAAACGCTGTTCGATATAAGACCCGCCAATGTTGAACAAGGATTTCAACCGCGTCTTAAATGCGATCTTGAACCGCTTTCGAATGTTGCAAACTGCAATTACGTTTCATGCGGTCCCAAACTGCCACAAGCTTAGAAATTCGTCTAATCACGTTGCGTATAAGTTGATGCGGTAGGCCAGCATGATTCCACACAGCAATCACTTCTGTAGCCACGATTTGAACCCTCTTCCCGGTTGTCTGTTTGCCATTCTCATGACAGAATCGGAAATATCCTATGACTTCTGATTCGGATGGTAGATGGTCTTTTGACATTTTTCTTATTGCGACACCGGTGAAAGGATCCGACAACAACTTGATACTCCGAGACATTGTTTAAACAGCCACAGTACGAGAACAAGAATATACTAGTTAATAGTCTATTGCTACCGAGCGTTTTACTACTTTTAATACAACTGAACAACTGTTGCATAGCAACCGTAGAAAGAAATTATGTAAACAGCCATGTCAACTTGATCAAACAGAACACGCCTACTAAGATTTCTAGGAGAATCGATCAATAAAGGTAACTCATTTAACACTCACCATATCAAAACAATGCGGCTACTGTCATATTTTCTTTATTTATATTAAAGAACTTTTATTATGAAATATGTCAGAAGCAGATAATTTCCCATCAACATGAGAGGCTCTACGAGTGGACAGTAATTTATTGCTAGAACTAAGAGAAATTAAGAGAAAGTTTTTGAGAATTGATAGTTCCGTTGAGCGTAACGGCTGGCTGTGAAAATTGAAAGATAACTAGTTGAAGACGGACGGAGGGCATATGAAGGTAGTATTTTATTGTTAGTCATTCCAGTTCAAACTTGGCTTTTAATATAACACTGATACGTTTTATGAGAGTAAAATGTTCTTATCATAGCAGCCGTTTTATTTAATTCAATCATTTGAATGAGCAATGGATCCTGAACAAAAAGCTCATATTATTCATAGCTATGCACTGGAAACTATAAAATTATTCCGTAATGTGTTTATCATATGTAAAAATAATAAATGAGTTTTATTTTTCAATAGAAATATTTTTTTTTTACATTTAATATATTAAAATTTCAAAACCTATTAAAACTGTGTATTCCATTAATTCAGTAAATTACGGATATCTCAGCAAGCTTTGAAGATAGACCATTGCTTTTTTGGGCAAATTTGTTTGTCATAGTTTTTTGCATCTTTTCATTGAATTAACTTCATAATAGCATTTTGTTGGGTACACTTTTTATTTGAGTAAATATTGTAAATTAGCAATATAATCATCGTTTTCCAAAATTATAATAATTGTGACGAAATAAATGACTCTGAATCCAACCGTGACATTTTTTTCTCTTATAGTTTAGACTATGTAAACAAATTGTTAAAAATATAAAAGGTATAGTTTTTGTTAGAATTTTTTTTAACTAGAAATATTTTTCTGATTTTTTGGTATGAAAATGGGACTTTTTTCAAAAAACTTAAATTAGCGACCTCTAAACAGCATTTCACAACATGATCGCCATAGAAAAGTTTTGTTGTTACACCTTTAGCTATAATTTGGAAGGTGAGCCTCCCGGTTTTCTGATAAAAAATCATTTTGGGACACCCTACTACATTCGGCAGTTACCCAAAGTGTGCACTCGTTCTAAAACACCAACCGAACTCCAACCACCGCGCGAGAGCAACTTAATTGTAGCAGCTCGGCACAATCGCATCACCTATCTCGGAAATCCACTTCTGCCAAGCTCGATTCAAACCGACCTTCTGATCACCGAGCGATAGCGCCTCCGACTGGGATCCCTCGCAGAACTGCGGCATCATTATTGTAATGAAAACCTCTAAAAAATATAAAATAAACTCACCAATACCAGCGCGATCCGATGGGAACGGAGGGAAATTGTATGGAACGCGCATAAAAATATGGGAAAATTGGAGCCTCGTCAGAGTCAGAAGAAAGAACCCCTTTGTTGTTGTTGATTTGTTTCTGTTGTTGTTTCGCCTTCTTCTGGTGTGATCATACATTAAAACCCGGCAAAGGATGTGGAGAGTATGAAATAAAAAAAAAAAACGAAATTGGAAATGAAATGTGTGCGAGAGCAGCATATTTAAAGACCTTAAAAACCTCGGCATAAACATTGGTGAGAGAATCGGAGCCATGAGCCCTATGCTGGCTCAGGTGGGAAATAGGAGAGAACAAAAGGAAAACGTAACGCCCGAAAGCATGGCTTTTATTGGTAGCTAGGGAAAGAAGCTGGTGGCGCGAGAGAATTTTAAAATTGTTTTCGACTAATTAGTTTTGCCTGATTGATGTTGATCCGTTGTGGACGAGAAACGTGAGGATTATCATAATTTACAAGAGGACCAATGAAAGTGTTTGCGTCGTACTGAGACCTAATTTCTATTAGGCCTAGTATGCAGCTGGCAAGTAAAGACCTGAAGTAATTTTTACCATTTCTACCGAAGAAATTTGAATAACTGCTCCAGTATGGGTGAAATGTCAGTTTTCCTTGCGGAATAATCGAATAGAATATTATTCCGCGAGGAAAAGTGACAGCCCCATTTAGATTACATGGGCAAGCGTTACTAACGTTACGGAGTTTGTTGCCGAAGTTCCATAGTAATACCTAGTCAGTTGTCGTGATTCTGCATTTCTTACAAATACTAATAACATACAATTTGTCTATGTATTTCGCTATTAATCCCATTAAATTTGAAGCTATATAAAACTATTTGAAAGATGATACATTTATTTTCACATTTAATAAACAAAACAAAAAAGTTTAATTTATTTTGTTTGCCATAATGCACTCCACTGAAGTCAGACTACATTTTATGCATAGTGCCACTATGGTTATTGTTTTCCTTCAGTTTTCTTGTTGTTGTTTGAAAACATTGTTTTGGTTTGATCGGCATCGTCCGACTCAGATAAATTATTTGATTTTGAAAATAAAGACTAATTGCCGCTGCTTATTGCAAAGAATGGATGCTGAAAGGGGAGCCGAACTTGATGAAGAACTTAATAGCGAGTAAGCTACCCTTCAAACGTTATTTTTGCATTCTAAGGTTTGAAGAGGAAGAGTATTTGGATTCGAACGCAACTGATGATGTAGATCTTTCGAATCAAAGCAACAGAGGCTCCCCGGATCACTTTTTTTGTTTTTATGGCAGTATTTTATCGACGGTTGTATCGCGGTCAACCGCGGGGAGTTTTGCAAATAAAGTGTAGGAGGCGATTCCTTACAGGAAATCTTGGATTGTATTTGTAATGTGTCAAAATCCCAGATTCAACGACAGATGGTGTTTGATGGTAAGATTTCAAAATGGTCAGAGAAATAATTTCCGGATGAAGACGATATCGAACGCTTTATTACACTATACGGCCAGTCTAAGAAAAAAACGTATAATACTTCAGCAATTACTCCCCGAGTGCTTGCGGCGTGGAGAGGAAAGAATATCATGGTCCACGTATATGCGTATTCGACCAATGTTGAGATGGCTGCCCAACACCAGCTTGTTCTACGTCAGCTGATAGCACCAACAACTCCTGACCGTGCTGGAGCGCATTAAGTTCGCGATGATACCGCAGTAGCTCAAACCCTTCGAGACACACATCCACATCTGGTGGGTCACTAAAGGGTGATACGGTCAAAATTTGGTCAAGGGAAAACGCGTGTAAATCGGTGAAATCGTTTATTTAAAAAATCAAATTAAATTTCTTTTTCAAGTTCAATTAGTATAAAATTCAGGAAAAATATTCAGTTAGGCTTCCGCTTTTCCAAATCCGAATTGCCGGGCCTTACGCTTGACCCCTGCCATCAGATTTTGTACAGCCACCTTGTCCACCTTCTTCGCCGCAGAAAGCCAGTTTGCCTTGAACTGCTGCTCGTCCTTAGCAGTTTTTTTGGTCTTCTTTAGGTTCCGCTTGACAATAGCCCAGTATTTCTCAATTGGGCGGAGCTCTGGCGTGTTGGGAGGGTTCTTGTCCTTGGGAACCACCTGCACGTTGTTGGCGGCGTACCACTCCATGGCCTTTTTACCGTAATGGCAAGATGCCAAATCCGGCCAAAACAGTACGGAACAACCGTGTTTCTTCAGGAAAGGCAGCAGACGTTTATTCAAACACTCTTTCACGTAAATTTCTTGGTTGACAGTCCCGGAAGCTATGAAAATGCTGCTTTTCAAGCCACAGGTACAGATGGCTTGCCAAACCAGATATTTCTTTGCGAACTTTGACAGTTTCGTGTGCTTGAAAATATCTGCTACCTTTCCCCTTCCTTTTGCCGTATAAAACTCCTGTCCCGGAAGCTGCTTGTAGTCGGCTTTGACGTAGGTTTCGTCGTCCATTACCACGCAGTCAAACTTCGTCAGCATCGTCGTGTACAGCCTCCGGGATCGCGCTTTGGCCGTCGTATTTTGTTTATCATCGCGATTTGGAGTCACTACCTTCTTGTAAGTCGATAGTCCGGCTCGTTTTTGGCTCGATGCACGGTTGTAGACGATACACCCAGCTTATTTGCGGCATCTCGGAGAGATAGGTTAGGGTTTCGCTTGAAACTACCGGCAACTCTCTTTGTCGTCTCAGCGGCTTCCGGTTTTCGATTTCCCCCCGATCCAGACTTCCTGGCTGTCGACAAACGTTCCCCAAACACTTTAATTACATTTGTAACGGTTGATTTGGCAACTTTTAGCGATTTTGCCAACTTTGCGTGCGAGTAGCTCGGATTTTCGCGATGCGCGAGCAAAATTTTGATACGCTGCTCTTCTTGCTTGGACGGCATTTTGACAACTGAAGAGTGAATTCCAAAATCAAAATAGGAGCAACATTCTACACACACACACCTTCAAAATGAGGGGTGTTCAGGTTTTTAAATGCAAAATTGAAAGAAATACGTCAAGTTGATATTGACCAAATTTTGACCGTATCGCCCTTTACTTTTTTACATTTTGTATATTTTGTAGCGATAAAAATCACCAAAAACTATGGTGCATAGATTCAAATTCAATTTCTTGAAAAATAAATGTTTATTCGTTTGCTTGATTATGTTAATGGGTTTTTATTCATTGAGTTTTTTTTTGAATTTATTAATCGAATGCGTATAATAAGACTTATTAGGCTATTTGCTATTTCCACGAATGCCGTGAAGATAAGTTAGCCAATGCTCTACTATTTATTCTGGAATGATATTGAATTTGATTTCTTTTGAATCATGTTCAAGTGCCTTTTCGGGAAAAATGTTCCTCAAGGAAATAATCACTGTGTTGAAACAATTTATAGCAAGAAAAGATTCTGAAATGATAATTTGCTGCACACACATCTGGTCGAACAGGGTCTCGTTCATGATGAATCCTTCGTAGGTATTGCTTAACCCTGCCAGATATTACTTCAATGGGGAATTGAAAAACGGACAGTAAGCCGGAAGGAATATGGGGATGATTCCTAGTGATCGAAGGTATTTTATAATGTTGGCGTCGCTGTGAATCCTTGCACCATCCATGATCCAGACTGAGTGGAATCCTGGATAGGTTTGAACCTGGTGATGTTGAAGAGCAAAAGTGCGGCAGTACTCAAAAAACTTTCTCCTGTTAAAAGTGCATTCAGTCCAAAAGGTTCCAAGATTCCCTTAACCCCAAGGAAGCATAAAAAAGGATTCACGCGGTTTGCGGCAAAACTCGCCTCTGTACACTACACTCTGCCCAATCACACCATACTCTTTTCGACGTAACATGTCCCGGTTATCAAACGCCACTTCATCTAGAAAGACTAGATTAAATAAGTCCCTAGGAATGGCTAGTAACTCTTTCTTATAAACCTGTTTCCGTTGTTTTCGTCTGAAAAGCCCCTCCTTCTCATACTTGTTAAACTAATTATAGATTGTTGATAATGATTTCCGTATATTGTGGCTAGATCCTGTTTTGATATTCCCAAATAGTAGTGGCCATACAAGGCACGATAAACAGTGTTTGAATTCGCCTGTCGCCGACATACATTTTGATTAATTACATTTGCCATTAAATTTCTGTGAACAGTCAGTGATCTTATCAATATAATACTGTTTTAAAATAAAGATTCTTACCTCTTGCTTTACGAGGAAAAACCAGTAAACAAAAATTAATGTTGGTCAAGAGCCAGAGCAAGTTTTTTGAGCTTCAAGAACTTCTCGATTTAAAACTTGAGACTTTGTATTTCTATTACGCTATTTAAATTTGTAACCGTTGCCATAATCAACGACGATGATAGTAATGACAAGCAGTTTGACAGATAACTACTTCGGAAGAAAAGTTAGGTTCGAGTTCAACCACCGAATTCCAAATTAGTGCTACGCCGACAATAGTAATTCCGACAGTAAAAACATTTCTTGACCATTACTTGTCCTATCCTAATGCACATTTCTTTTGAGCTGCATACTAGGTACTTTACAGGTGAATTCAGAATATATTCGGTATTCCATACATTCTACAGTTGTTATTTTTGTTATAATACTGTTAACGGCAGAAAATGTGGGTTCGTTTGGGACCTTTTCTCTCTCTTTTGAACAATAAAGGGTGAGTCAATAATTATTGTGACACTTCAGATCGATTAGGAAATCAGCTATAGTTATCGAAATAAAATAAAAATGGTATACTAAAGACTGTATTCGATGAAATTTGGACACACAAAATAGGTCACCAAAAATTTTCCTTGAGCCCGATTCTTTTCAAACTATCTGGAAATAAAGTACTACTAAATGGTTAAGTTTTGACATCATTGGTTTATTGAACCTCTTCTCCCAACCCAAATGCCCGCACCTTTGCCTTGACCCCTTTCATCAAATTTTGGGCAATGATAGGACCGACTTGCTTACTTACTTTTAACCACACTTTCTTTAGTTCAAGTTCATTTTCTATCAGTTTTGGAGTTTTAACGAGCTTTGCCTTCATGATTGCCCAACATTTTTCAATTGGGCGAAGTTCCGGAGTGTTTGGAGGGTTGACGTCTTTTGGTACAAAAACTACATTATTATCTTTGTACCAGTCTAAGACGGGCCGGGCATAGTGGCAAGATGCCAAATCCGGCCAAAACAGTGTCGGGCCATCGTGAGATCTCAAGAAGGGCAGAAGTCGTTTTTGGAGGCATTCGTCCTTGTAGATTTGTCCGTTGACGGTCCCAGAGGTGATGAAGGGCTGACTCATTTTGCCACATCCGCAGATCGCTTGCCAGACAAGGAATTTTTTGGCGAATTTCGACAGTTTCTTCTTCCGTACACTCTCCGGAACGGCCAACTTAGAGGTGGCGACGTAGTGTTCCTGTCCTGGCATTTGTTTGGTGTCGGCTTTAATGTAGGTCTCATCGTCCATCACAATGCAGAACGGTTTTGTGAGCCACTCCCTGTACAGTTTTCTTGCACGAGTTTTGGCCACCGAGTTCTGTTTATCGCTCCGGTTCGGTGCCTTCTGGACCTTGTACACATGTAATCCAGAACGTTTCATTGTTTTCTGCACAAAACAAACTGAAACTTTCGCCTTTTTCGCAACATCCTGATCGAAATGTTGGGATAACGCTTAAATTGGTTCAATACCATCCTGGCCTTCTCCGGATTTGATGTGCCACGTTTTTTGCCACTACCATTTTTCCGCTTGGTTGTCTTACGGTCCTTGAACGTTTTGATCACATGAGATACGGTTGAATGTGCGATTCCGAGCTGTTTTCCGATCCATCGATGAGAAGCGTTTGGGTTTTCGAAGTGAGTGCCCAAAATTTGTTGGCGC